>QVXC01000486.1:0-24776 GCA_003501895.1 Phaeosphaeria sp. A1 3.1a | reverse complement strand
ACGAGGCGATCGTGAAGCTGCTGCTCGACAAGGGCGCCGACGTCAACGCGCAGGGCGGAGACTACGGCAACGCACTCCAGGCGGCTTCAGTTGGAGGCCACGAGGCGATCGTGAAGCTGCTGCTCGACAAGGGCGCCGACGTCAACGCGCAGGGCGGAGACTACGGCAACGCACTCCAGGCGGCTTTAGGTGAAGGCCACGAGTCGATCGTAAAGCTGCTGCTCGACAAGGGCGCCGACGTTAACGCGCAGGGTGGAGACTACGGCAACGCACTCCAGGCGGCTTCAGCTAGAGGCCACGAGGCGGTAGTAACGATGCTGCAGCGATAGATTACCGCTAAGCTGCTTTAAGCTTGATGTGCCGGGCCTATTCATCCTGCACTTCCAGCAGGCGGACTTAAAAGTAGCACAGAAGCACGACAGCCTCTCAAACTAAAGCGTAGTGCTCGGGATAAGATATTTATATAATAAGCTATAGTTCGGCAGACTTTAAACAAAATACATAAGCTATTAACGCACCTATTGCTAGCTAAAGCGAGGTGGTCGCGTAATTAATACTTATGCTAATTCGTCGTACTGCACGGTAAGCAGAACTTATTTATTAAAGGCACTAGGAGGGAATTGACTTGGTAACCTAAGGTTGCTATTCCGAGAATCTGTATGCCTTGAGCCCGTTGTTGCGTTTGTTGTGTTGGAGAGTGTCTGTGGCGTCCCGCCACGCAGGGTGTCCCGTTACGTAGGGATGGACATTAATAAGGTGTTGATGCTTGTACTTGTGACGAATGCTTGCGCTGGACTGTTCGACGCTTACAATTACCAGTACCGTAGCTGCCCACCAGAATTTCCGCAGGTTAGTCCCACGACGTGTTCGAGCCTTTCACTCACAAACGACAACATGCATGCGAGCTCAACATATAGATGGAAAATGGCAGCAGATTAAGTGCTCGCTAAGCTGTAATCAAGAACTCACAGTCGGACGGCTTCAGTGACGTCAGAGTCTTCTGGCTTGGCACGTCGCACAGCGTCCTGCCTTCAAAAGCTGTGCTGGTGGTTGCCTCACTTCGTCGTCTCTTCATGCATAACAAATTCGGATCCGAAAAGCAGGCATGGAGCCATTAGAGCACATTAGGCTGGAGCAGCTTTGCCTGATATGTCGTCGCTTTCCAAGACCACGAGAAGCCATCCAAGCCTGTACTCTGCCACTTGTCATTCTACCCGAGCCCTACTGATTGTGCCCTAGTGTTGCCACGTCCTAGCTCACCTGCAATTGTTCCAAACGAGCAGACTCGCATTGAGGTCGATGGCGCTCTCCTGTGTTACTGGACACTTGAGAGATGCAGACAATGTCGTCATAAGACAACACGAGCCATAGTACACGAAGAATGTTATAGACTTGTGGACGGAACCTTCAGTGAAGTGGCCGAAGTCATCGACAATGTTGTAGCCCATTTACGGCAGATCTATCCCACCAGCCAGGTGCGACAAGATAGGGTGGCAGCTGCTCGTCTGCAGCAAACGTTGAATGATTCTCATATCGCCGCCCGACTAGGATACATGAGTCTGCATACCTTACCGCAAGAGCTTCGAATTGAGATATTGAATTACGCTTCACCATGTCCATTGTTGGACAGAGCGGTGTTTCAATGGACTATGCGCGAAGTTCACCATGTCAACAAGCGGAACGATCGTCTTTGGAATCCACAGAAACCCTTCTTGATCGAATATACGACTATCATGGGTGTAGAGTATGTGGGTGACATCATTCCGGACGATGAAGACTGCGGGATACCAACGGAACCCGGCAGGATTATCGCTATATCGAATGAGCACGGGGTTATCAGCGTTGTATGCACACGTGAGGCAGAGATTTTAGATGCCAACAAGGCGGCACTGTGGTACAAAATTCTTGAGAGCGACAGTATTTTGTCTCTGAAGACCAAGGTTTGTCATGCCAATACCCTAGCTGAATGCACTAATTCTTTGATACAGGGTTTCTATCTACAAAGTATCGAAGGTCCCTCGCCAATGTTATTCCCCGTGTGGGATACTTCGCATCCTCCCCCTGGGCAGTCTGACTTTTGGTCTGAAGCTCCGCCGACTTTCGATTTTTCAAAACTACGTATGAGAGATGTATGCTTGCAGAATATTCATGGGCTTACTGTTTGCGGTACACTGGGTGGTTTCCTGGCTATTTCTAACACACCCAGGCTCGGTGAACAGCATGAGGAGCCTGCAGGCTCCGTACAGATACATTTCCCATTGTTCCACGAGGAATTCATTGTTTCCGTATGGATTCGTGCTTGTTCTATTGCTGCAGGCACTGGCACACTTGTCGTAAGACTTGTACGAGGTGTTTTTCTACAAGCACTAACAGTTGTATAGATTTCAACGAGCCTCGGTCGCCAACATGTCTTTGGCCCTTGTGTTCCAGAAGATAAGCATCACCTCTACACGTTTCATCGGATCGGTCAGGGCGAACCACGCAGTCTCTTTTACAACGACCAAAGCACGCACGAGTACGGGCGAATCCTAGGTATCTCGACTGCATCAATATCGACTCCCTCTGCAGCAAAATCTAAGCTCGTCGAGTGGCCTGATAGGCTACTGTCACCACCAACATCTTCGTCGCTCGATTGGTATTACTCCGAGGCTGCCCTTTCCGGCGCGACTACTATCTTCATCTCGCGAGAGCAAGACAATAATCATCCAGTAGGCGCTTTGATCACATACTTGAATCACACAACGGCGGTTCTTGGCCAGTGGAGCAAGAGGAACACAACAACAACAAAACACGTGATCACTGGAGGCAACCTGTTGAGATGGACTGAGCATGAGAACAGAGTCGAAGACATAAAGATCACAAATGTCACCGGGGAGACAATTCCACCATGCTCTACAACCTTCACGGGCACTCTGGTGTGGTATTTTTCATTATCGTCTTTGTCTGCCATAACCCATGTTCCAGATCCAAGGTTGGCATTGTAAATCTGGAAATCGCTGTAGTGACTGATAGCATGTTCGCTTGAAAATATGTAGACACGTCAAGGAGAAAGTCATGCAGGAAGTTCCGATTGTGACTGCAGCCCAGTGGCCTATTCGCTCATCTCGTCTTCGTCGTCATCCTCATCGTTGTCCTCGTCTTCGTCCTCATCTTCGTCCTCAGGTCTGAGAACCCACTGACTGTTAAGCCAGACATAAGCGGGATTCGCGAGGGAGACGTAGTATGTACCATCCCAAACTGAAGTACCAGGTGCTGCTGTTGGTGCTGGTACTGGTTTTCGCGCCCAATTGTTCTCAAGCCACACGAATTCGGGATTGGTGGTCGAGACGTAATATGAGCCATCCCAACCTACCCTAGGAGGCCGCGTGGATCCCGTTGGCGGTCTGTTAACCCAGCCGTTCTGCCAGACGTATTTGGGGTTTTTCGTCGAGACGTGATGAATCCCATCCCAAAAGGAATCTTGAGGCGCACTGCTTGAGGCTTGTGATGCCACAAATGGTCTCTGAACCCATGTCTTGTTGAGCCACACAAATTGGGAATTCTGGTTCGAGACCCAGTATGTTCCATCCCACTTTGCATCGGCAGGCCCACTGTTCGATGTTTGTGCTGCAGTAGATGATGTAGCTTGGTGTTGTGGCGTGTATATTGCTGCTTGTCTGCCACCAAACCCATAAATGGGAGATGGTGGCAGGTCTTTCGTCGCTTGCACGTATCGATTCCATTTTTGCTGGTCCCGGAGAGGATCTGAATAATTGTCTAGATTCGCTATGTCCCTACATGCCTCCCTATCCTCGGCAAAAATAGGTTCGAATCGGTCACCATGTGCTTTGAACTGTCGGTAAACGTACCGGGGCCCGATTGTCGTCAAAGCATAGCAGAACGGAATGCCTGCTTCGGTAGCTGCGCGGGCTGCGGAGAAGGTTTGCTCCTCACAGACCTCGATCTCTTTCTTTGTTGCGTTGGGTTTCTTGGCCTGGATCACTGTGAGCATACGACGGCCGCTGATCCCCCCCTTTCCATCCGCCTCTTTATAGTTCAAAATCGAATCGATGCGACGTCTCAAATCTTCATCAACAGCATGCTCCCCGGCAGTGGGATGCTCGCTTGTCAACCAGAAACAATCTTCTGGGTAGCCGTCGTTCTGAAGTAAATAGCTCCAGAAGTTCCTAGATGGTGCTTCGAGGTTTGGGTATTTCCATGCTTCGTGATAATATTGTACTGCGATTGGGTCATCCCAAATGTTCTGGTAACGCTTCGACATTTTCGAATTTGACGACAATATGGAGGACGGCTGTCAGGCAAACCGCCTGCAAATATATACACGGCGGGTAGCCTGATAAGAGCGACCTGATTGGAGCGATGACCGTAAGGGTGTCCCCGAAGGTGCATACGAGAGATAAATAAGCCATGACAGCCCGTGTTTCGGTGATCATGTCTCCAGTGCTTGATGCACACTAATTGGTATGCAAGGTATCCTGACCCTGCGCGTGCTGGGATCCTGCTAGCGATATCACACTGTGCTTCCGCTCTCGGGTTCTCTTATCCCAGTATAGCTAGCGCTTACTTCCCCAGTTGCTTGCTGGTTGCTTTTTTCTTATCTCTCTTATTTTCTCTTTACTTTCTCTTCTACTTCTACTTTCTTTATTGCTTTCCTCATTTTCTTAGTATGTCTGAATACAGTCAAGTCATTGCAGACCTGGAAAGCCTGAAACTCGGTTTTGAAGACGAAAATGCCCATCCTAAATTTATCGACAAGGACAAACGGCGTTGGCAGAAGATACTGGGAAGTGGCATTTCAGAGAGACAGCACTCCAGCGCACAGAGCATTCAACGACGAGCACATACTCTTGCAACTACCGTTCTTCGAGACATTGGTCCCGAAGTTCTGCTACTGTTGCTTTCGTCGGCAAGTAAAGCACAGCTAGCTAAGTTACATAAGCCAGAATTCTTCAGAATACTTGAGACATGGTGGCGGCAAACCTCACATCCTCAGCGACTCACTACTATCGCCTCAGAAATGTTTCCTGCACCTGATCCTGTGACAACAACCGCCAAATCTGAAGAGAGTCCGGGTTCGACCGAGGCGAATACGCCAGCTGCGTTCGGTATCACGATCTTTTTTCTTCTCAAGAATAGGACTGACATCTTCTTAGAAAGATCTATCTACCATGCCGCACAGATTATCTCGAGACCGGAAGATCGAGTTGCCTGGGTTAACAGTGCCCTTGCCCACCTGCAGTTGTTGAGACGACTAAGCTGTTCCGTCGACGAGAACATGAATGCCCTGGTTGCTCTGGTAGCAGACATGGACTGCATGAAAAAGCTGATTGGAACTCCCTTGTACAATGCCGTCCAGGAAAGTCGTGCAAGAAGTCAAGAAAGCACGACCACGACAAAAGCCTTACCTCTCTACCTTTCACGCGACGCGAGCGAGGACTACCTTTTGGAAGCTTATATATCATCGCGCCACAGACATACTATTACAGAGCAAATGGCAAGGATGACGTCAGTCGAAGACTGGAAGCCGATACTCGGAGATGATCTTTACACGGCTATGAAGACTAGCAAGACAAGACTAGCGGAGGAAGGGGCAGGGCAGTGGTTGACCAGTGCTGTCCGAGTCTCGTCACCCCGTGGGGAACATGGCGATGGCAGGGTGTTAGTGCATATGAATTTCGAACGGGGCCGAACATTTTGGCACGCCGGCTATCCTTAAGCTTCCCTGACTAATTTGAAAGTCATGTTGTCGACTATTACATTTCGACCTCTTTGTAGAACCGTGTCAACTGTGTTCTCACTCGCTTTCTGCTGCGTCATCTCTCTGATGCCAACACTTATCCGTCCATCGCCAGCCTTCCAAGACATAAGTCGGTTGTAATCAACTGCATCGAATGTGTGATAGTCGATACGTTCGTAGTCGCTGTCGACGGTTCTTTCGGCCTGGAACTTTATCAATTAGAGCTTGAGACCTCGCTCAGAACCTTACCTCTGGCATGAGCGATGAGGTGCGAAGTGAACTAGCTCCCCTAGATAGACTCTACGTTGTGATTGTTCGTGTTGCTTTGGATGGCCGGAGGTCTGATGGAGAAGGAACGATGATTGGGAAGATCGAGCTGGGGCGATTTGGTTTTAGTCTATCTCTCTCAGTGATCAATCTGGCATACCATGCGCTTCGTGATAGCGGTGACAGGAGAGTTGTGGCCAGTAGATGTCGGGTCGTGAGGCATGAGTCTATCAGCCAGTGCACGAGCTGAGATGGTGTGTGAGTATCGTGCTGTGTTGGTGCCCAACGAAATCAGCGCAGGATGATGGTCAGGCGGCAGCACCACACGGGCCACCACTGCCCCACTACTGTCCCACCTTGCAGGCATGCGCTTACAGCTCAGCACGACAACATATCATGAAACTCGCGCCGTGTGAATGGGGTTTACTCTATGTGTTCTGCTCAGGTTTGGTACTATGTTGCTTCGTCCTCGCAATCTACTATATCTGCATCAGCAACAGTCATTTCCCCACCACTCTGATGAGAAACAATCCATGAAGAATCCTCCGCACCCTGAAGCATCACGCGCTCACCAGATCGCAGTGTTATAGGTTGCCAAAGACGGCTCCAAACCACCAAACGCCTTTTCACTTTACCTCCTCTCACAACCTTACAGATCACCCCAGCCCAGGTTACAACCTGCTTCAATGCCTTCGTAAAATCCTCAATATTTGGGTGCTTTATCGTTAACGCGCTCAGTCTTTGTAGCGCTTCTAGAAGATGAGATGTCTCGGATAAGCCAAGACATACCGGCATGTCGATGAAAATGGCCATCATTGTGGTTCTATTATGTATCGGTACTGAAAGACAGAGTTTACGGGCATGCATCTGCCTGGAAACTTTTTTGGCGTAGGCAGTTCCTGAGCTACTGTTGTTCTTTTCGCTGCTGTTCCTGCTGTTCTTTGTCTCGTTGCTGTTCGTCTCGTTGCTGTTCGTCTCATTGCTGTTCGTCTCATTGCTGTTCGTCTCGTTGCTGTTCGTCTCGTTGCTGTTCGTCTCGTTGCTGTTCGTCTCGTTGTCGTTCGTCTTGCTGCCGTTCATTTTGCCATGAACTGCCTGCTTTTGATCCTTAAGCGCCTCAACCTCTTCCTTCAGATGCTCTAACTGGCTGGTCAACTGAAAGATCGATTCTGACATTGTTCTAGTAATCTGTAAATTCAATGCATATCTCGTACAAGATCAAATCAACCTACTTGTTTGAATAAACACAGTTGTGTCCAGATGACAGACAATTTCCGCATGGCGAAGCTCTTGAACATCTAGTTCTACGCTGACGACAACGTTCACACGAAATTATTGTCCGCATAGTATCTAACAGTGATGCAGCTCTGCAGCTCTGTACCTCCTGCAGCTTCTGCAGCTCATATATGCACGAAGGCTATTAATAGACTAGGCTATTAAGGTAAAGAGAAAGTAAAGAGAAAATAACGGGAAAGTGCACAGTAAAGAGAAAGTAGAGAGAAAATAAAGCTGGTGGCCCCTTTCTCGTTGTCGTGGCTTTTTTTGCGTTATCTTACTCGTGGCTCCTTTTTTGTTATTATCATCATGGCCCCTTTTTTATTATTATTATCGTGGCTCCTTTTTTGTTGTTATTACCATCGTGGCTCCTTTTTTGTTATTATCATCGTGGCTCCGTTTGCATATATCAAGCAGCAAGCTAAATCTCGGATGATCTGTTGAACTGGGCTGGGCGCATGAAGCCAACGCTCTAAGTGCGTTAGATCTGCAAGATTCAATATCACTAAAGTGGCGCATTTGCTCCTTCTACTAACACCCCCAAAAGATAGATACCAAAATTTACCTTTTTACAGGCAACCTCATCATGCTGAAGTACGAGCGGTTACTGAAAGAAGTGGTCGAGGCGAACAACGCCGAACGTGTGCTTGACGAGGTCCTCAACCCTCCATGGGTCCAAGAGAGAGCCAAAGAGGTCTTCCCTGGCAACCCCGAAGCCAGAAAGCTTTTGAAGACCTGTCGGCGATTTGAGTGGAAATATCAGACAGTGGGTCCCGCGGGATTACCAGAATGCGATTGGGGAGATGTCACACGCTTAGCAGGACGATCCATCACTTTGGACCTGAAAGCGCACGTGCTCTTGCCCTCTCATATTGCGGAGGCCACTGAGCCGATCATAGTCCAACCCAATGTCTCGTATCATGGAGGGGCAGCAGTTAGTTCATCTCTCGAGCCGCACGAAGTATACTTACAATCTACAGCTTATGGGAAATGTCTTGTTTGAAGACTGGATTTACACCAAAGAGTTGCAGGGCATGTTTGCTCACGGAATGATCAGTATCCATCCGGAATATTGCCTCATGCCACAAGCGGACAGTGAAGTTTTGCGTGGCAATCGAACGGCGCTTCTGACGTGGCTGTTTTGCGAACTTCAGCCAAACTTAAGCGCAATCAACGCAAACATCACTGTTGATTGGAGCAATTTCTATTGCTGTTCCGGAAGCTTTGGCGGGCACATGGCTATTAAGACATGGACTGAGCACCATCAGCATGAGCACAAGCCCCAGGAGTTCTGTTTCCGCAAGATGGCGCTTCGCTATCCCATAACCGGCGATTACAAGAGCGAAGAGGACAAATTCATGGGCTTAGATCTCGATCGCAAGGAAGTGCTCTCGGACCTTGACAAGGTGCTCGCCGCGACAAGAAGCACGCGCTGGCTGTACCCACGTGCGTCGACAGACCCTCCGAGCTACATGAAGCTTGCACGTCTATTGAGAGAGCTCGGTCTATGGGGTTCGTTCTACAATGGAGTCTCCCCGTATGACACCATCAAGGCTCTTAAAGAATGCCCAGACGAGCGTACCGAGTGGTACACAGTTCATGGATCCGAGGATCGACATGTCAACATGAATGACACAATCCGTTTTCTCGACTTTCTGACTACCAAATGGCCTATCAAAAGTCAACTCGAGATCCAGCCGGGAAAAGCACACGCTGGGGACTACACCGATCCATTGTCTGAGGCGCATCAGAAATTCCTCTGGGGTAGTTGAAGTTCTGAACATTTTCTCTATTTTGTGGAGCGCCTGTATGTTAAGCTATCGAAATTGCTCTGAATGGAACTTTCCAAAACCACAGCTTCGAATGAACGGCAACGCCACCGTTTTCCGAATGACCATGTAGCTTTCCGGACCGTAATCATCCCCATACTTTGAGATCTCAGCTAATTCCCAGAGTCTACTTCCATGACCATGACGAACATGAAGAGGAATCGTGCCCAGAGGGCCTAATAGTCCTAGTCCACGACATTGTTCGGTCATCTCATAAAGGTCAAGCTTCATTAATCGCTGGTAGAAATTAACTTGATCAGCGATGACAGCGTAACATCGAATGACATAACTGACCAAGCATTGGAGGAATTGTGATACGAGCTCGTCGGCAACTTTTACAAGCTCGCGAAGACTCAAGGTCCCGGGTAAAGCCACCTTTGCAGCTCCGGATGAGGCGACACATTCTTCAGCGATGAGCGGCAGGCTGCTGGCCAATACACTTGTTGTGTACGGGTTCTCGGCTTGGTAGATTGAGAGGACTCCTGGATGCTTGAAGGTTCGGCAATACTCTGTGAATGCTACTGGCTGTGATCATTAGCAGTGTTCTTCTTGCCCTTGTAGATCGTACCAAAAGTCTAGAGTGAGGAGGACAGTATGGCGCAAGCCATCCGATGCTTCGAAGTCTTCGGGTATGGCTCCTGTACTGTCCCGTACAAATTTGCTCAAGATTCAACTTTCGGATGTGTTCCACAATAGGGTGAAACCCTTTCGGGACCAGCAATCCAAGAGCTTGATACGTCTCATGTACATTGTCAGATCCCCAGTGTTGCTGGACGATGGACTGGTACCTGATCTCAGCAATTAGGAACGACAAGAAACCGTAGATGACGTACCGCGAGGCGGCAGAAGTGAAGCTCAATAGCCAGGTTAGTCTGTTCAGACATTTTCTCGGCCGTTTCGCTGCTAAGATCTTGGCCACGTGGAACTGAGCCATCCCCAGTGCTCTTCACATATAGATCTGACAAGAACTTGATCGCTTCGGCGGTCAGAGCGATCGTGAAAGGATTTTCTCCTTCATTCGCAAGCTTTATGTCTGGAGGATGGAAATCTGACATGAAATAGCCTAATGCTTGGATCTTCTTCTTACATTAGATGGAGTCTTCTCCGCGATTTTGCTACTCACGTAGATCTCTTCGTTCTGCAGCATTGGATGTTCGAAATTTCCGAGCACTTTGTGATGCTGTGGGGGCAGGTGGCCTTTGATGTTCATATATCCCCCTTGAAACGTTGCTCACGTGGACCAGGTGAGCCTCGACCATGTGTGCCTCGACCATGTGTGCTTCGACCATGTGTGAGCTGGGCCAAAGCTCGACGACATGTTAGCTCACCACTAGCTCCATCACCGAATGCCTAAGCACTCCTACGACTAATGAATCAGTCAAGCAACGCCCCCTCACGCCACCAACCTCCTTATTATCAGCAGATTATGCCGGGGTGTCAGGGTGTGATGCCTGATGACGACAAAGGCCGAGGAAGCACCCCCACCAATTCCCCTTTTCCCCTGCCTACTTCAGGTGAGGCAAGACGCATTAAATCTTGCCACTCGCACCATCATTTACAGTTCTTGCAACGATCCACGTTTCTCTAAGCATGCAATCCCCAGCGGAAAGACTAAGGGGACACTTTCTGCCATCTCTAATGTATCAATCACCGTGGTCTGCGCTGCGAGAGTACACAAATTCAGCGACCTGCGCCTTCCTACACGAGGACGCCACTCTTGCTATCAGACAAGGTCATTATCTCGAATCATCCGACAGCATCACGGAGAACTCTCGCCATTTCTCAGACCAACTAGCAATCTTACTTCGGACGAATGTGAAGAACGTAGTTGACTACGCTGTGCGACATATGCAGCAGCTGAAGGCCGAGCTAAGTTCAGCACATTCAAAAACCGGCGAAGTCCTCCAGAGGCTGGAGCTTTCAGAAGCGCGCTCTACGATTATGTTACTCGACCAACAGCAGCAAATCATAAGTTTGACGAGTCTTCTCGTCCAAGACGGCAAAGAACCTCTTTCATGTGTTCGCTGTCGACAAAGCTTGCCCCAGGCGTCGCATCTCGAGGAGCACCGAAGCTCAGCCACGTGCATTGATCAATACGAGTTTCAGGTCTTATACGCTTTCTTTATCCTCGGATACAAGGTCACGGAGATTCCTTGGGTGCTTCAAACCTTCCGAACGTCTCTACATGCGCCACTTTCCTATCATTTCAAAAAAGATGAGGACAAGGAGATCCTATTCCAAATGGCATCAGGGAGGTTGAGGAAGGAATGGACCATCGAATGGATCGATACCATGGGCAGAAAAGAGCCTCGATTGTTCGAGTTGTATCGCGACTTGAAAACCGAATTTCCAAAGCCTGGGGACGGGGTGGTGAAATGTCTGATGTGTTCCGAGTGCTTCAGGAAAGCATGCCACATGTGGGCTCATGTCAAGGAATGGCATCGTGATCATATACTGTGGGGTCATTTCTGCCATTTGCTCGACGATAAGGCCGGACAAGATCAGCGCTGATGGCAAGGATTGGATGTACTAGTACTATAAGAATATTGCAATGCACTTCTTCCGTCTCCATAGCCATCTCTGCTCGAGGGGACACCTGCTTGAACCGTAGGATATCTAGCACTTTGTATACTTGCGGCTGACGTATTCACGATGTACCTGCCATAACACGTCTAACACGGCCCAGTAGTGGAGCGGGATCTCGACCCGGATTGCTGGCCCATACCGGTCGTCAGTACTGTATGTGTGGCCGTCTCCATGCACCATAAATCTTCTCCGAACAAGGCTACGAAGATAACGACCTTGTGGGCAGATCAATGGAATACGACCACCTATTTCTGGCTCGCAGAGTATGCATCTTTCTACGTGGTCTTCGAGACGATTCATGTGCAAAAATTCTTGAGGCAAAGGTCGTCTTGATATCGACTGCACGATGGGATGTACAAAGTGAACATGTCGATTTTGGGAAGTCATGATTACCTAGGTAGGAACGAACTCCATGATAGTACGTAAACGTTTAGTGCGAAGCGCGGGTTAAAAAGAAGTCAGTCCACTTATTAAACGGAGCATTGCATCCCTGCCATAGGAAAAAGAGGCGTTTGCGGCTTCGGGTGGCCAACAAGGCTCCCTGCAGAACGTCGGCGCTTAAGTCGCCGTAGCTGTAAATAGTCTCAAAGGCACAGACCACCTTGAATTAGCCCCGCGGTTAATGCAGGCAGCAGCCGAGGCAGGGAAAGTAAAGAGAAAGTAAAGAGAAAATAGAAGAAAAAGTAAAGAGAAAGTAAAAGAAAAAGTAACGAGAAAGTAGACAGAGTGCGAGCCGCGCTGATCGTTCCTGGTATCAAGATGTTAGGTTTCGCAGCAGTATATAAGTCTGCTCACAGGCCCCGCACAAAGTGACTATAGTTCGACACAATACCTTCATTACTTGACATTGCCTGGCAGCACTGATTAATGCCTTTCGATTATCTCTCAGAATGGCGGGACCTCCCCCGTTCTCGTCCACTCGAAGAGCTCGACGGCTGGCTTTGGGATGTTCATACAATCGAGTTCCACCACGTTATTCCATGGCAGATCATCCCGAGATACTTTAAGGAGGTAGACATAATGAAGCTCAAACTCCTGAAGGAATTTGTATTCGAGAAACGCGAAGAGGGAGTAGTTCGTAACCTCGACTCTATGAATAAGCATATCATTGACTTAATTTGAAGGAAATCATGGTCCTAGCAATGAATGTTGCCGATGGCTCCTATATGCTGGTAGTGGAGTCATACGTTGGCTGGATTTCTCATAACGATGCGGACGAGATAGACAGCAAAACCAGAGCTCGTGTTGTCTACGGGACGTATATCAAGCCCTGGGCTGTTGTTATCACGAAACCTCTTTCAGCATTGATTTCCTTCTGCTGGGGACCCGAGAACAAGACTAGCTTCCCGCCGTACGAGAGCAATACTGATGACTCAGCGACTTGATCGACACTGGAACTACCTGGGTACGATTCGTAGCCAAATATAGCTTGTCATCCACTTGCCGCCATCCTTTCTGTGAGACCTGAAACCAGAAACTCTCGCCTTGGCACGCATCCTGACAACAGATTCCCGTCAGAGGACGAATTAAGCGCCACTAACAAAATGTAGCACTCTACCACACATATAGAGCATCGTATGAGAAAACCATGAAGGGGTGAAGTGGATCGAGCAGTATGGAGTCTTTCCTATTCAAAGCTCGCGAGTTTGGTAGTGTCATTGATTTCGAAGCATCGCAACCTCGGCTACGCGAGGCAGACTTGCACCATCTATTATCTTTTATCTGGGCCCAAGATTCGCATAATTACGATCATCCGAGATACCGCATCCAGGTTGCGTTGGCGATACTGCTATACTATTATCTTGGAATCCATCCGGACGCCGCGCTGAAAAATGGCCTATACTATGAGGATGTGGAAGTGGTTGTTACACAGCAGAACGGCAACATTCGCGTTGTGCTCCTGGTGGACTTTCAAAAACGTGGAACTTTTACGGAAACAGCTCCTCAATGGCAGAGGTTAGTGCGCATGAACGTAACGTGTGAGATTCGGTAGCTGACGAAATTTAGGCGAACCATGATGCTTGTAGACGACCCGGTGCACCGCCACTTATGTCCAGTTGCCCTTTTCCTAGGTCTTGCTATTTCTGATAGGGCTTTCAAACAATTGAAAAACGTCAACGATCTCACAAGGCTGCCGATTCCGGCGTGGCCACAGTGGGCATTCCTTCCTTATCATCCCGAATCTTGTCAAGTACCTATCCTTCGCCGTCTTGGCAACCAATCTCGGGTGATATCCTCAGCAGCAATGAAAGCGCTTCCATTGTATAAGATGATGCAAGGTCAAGTTCAACGTGGTGAGCATCAAGAAACGTTCGCAACGATCATGCGCGATGTGAGAAGCGCGTCTACCCGTGTGGGCAAGAGTGAGTCTGATCAAATCTGACCATATTTCAGCACTGACGGGACTTGCATAGTCAAGTCATCAGACCCTCTTTTAGTAGTGGGAAGAGGTCAAGGATGTGCCATTCTCGAACTGTTGATTTTCGAGGACCTGGACTTCAGCTGCATTTCCGCATCAACACAAAATATCCTTTCCTACCAGGACTTCATCGTATCCTCGAAACTTATTCCGCGCATGGTGGACATCCAGCTGAGATACGACAAGTGTCGAGCAGCTATAGTGTCTAGATTATTTGAAATGCGTGATGATGATGTTCTCGAGACCATTGCTGCCTTTGCAGCAGCATCCCAAGCGGTACCTTTTGAGCCTTATTTTCCAGATGCAGGACCGGAGGTGCATGGAAGTTGTGGTACGAAAGGGTGTGACCAGCCGTCGTGGCGGTATGTGTTTTCAAAAAATTGACGTTTTAGATACAGACTGATCAGAGGCAGACCACCCATGAAGCTTCATCTGCTTCAATGCGCACAGACGCGAAAACGAATGCAAGCTCGCAAGAGGCTGTCCAGTGCCCTGCACGAATGGCAGTGCAGATGGGGCTCCTGCAGCGTTCGTGCTTTTCCTAATCTCGAGGCCGCTGCGGCACACATGAGCGACCATCTTAGAAATGATCCACTACGATGTATGTGGAATGCATGCACGCACATTGCCCAACGGGCCTTGGGCATGCACGAACACCTAGCCTCGATGCACGAAACTTACACTCAAGCCACGATTCCTACACAATTCCGTTTCTGTTATGAGTGTGCTATGTGGACTGCTAGCGACATGGACTGGAGCATTCATTGCTTCGAACATATCATGACGCCAGATATCATCTACGGACCTGTCACGGTGGAAGGAATCCTCGCAGCCCCCCAAAGGTGTCCCTTTTGCATGACTCAGGGAATTTACATGCAGATCGAGAGCACTCCCTCCTATCTGCAGCACGTAGATGCTCACATTTACTACGCGCGAGCTGAGTTGGGAGGACTTAAATGTCCGTATAGGCTGTGCGAACAGCGGACCTATGAGAGCCGGGAGCTGAAGCGCCACTTAGATGTGGTGCACGCTATTCCTTTCTTGTCCTATGTCTAGCTCGCTGGTTTTGAAGGACGACAGCCTAAGTCTCAGGAGTAGCGGTCAAAGACAGCTCACCGGTCTCTAATTTTATTTCGTATATATGCCAACGACTTCCTTGCTTCTCACTCCTGCGAAATTCAAATATTCTTCGACATGCCAAGCCTGGTGAAAATGCACGTGTCACTGCACGGACCACAACAAAGTCCTTGCCACGTCATACCTAACATGCCACATTCAATCCTCGAGGACTGTAACGCGAAAGCGACGATCAGAATGACTACAATCAGCAACGGCGTGAGGAAGACAAGGCTCGATGATTCAAGCGAGCTTGCGCACCTCGTGTCCAAGTTACGCAGCGATGAAACATTGCAAGAGTACGCACGCAAAGTCGAAATTGCCAGGTCACATGTCACTTTCAAAATCGATCGTCACGAACAAATAAGGCGTTGTGTGGAGAAGTTGTCTGAGGCAAGTTCTAAACGACAATTTGCCGCTGAAGAAAATATCCTAAACGGTGATAGAAAACGCTCTCACACGCATTTGGTGCCGTTCTTAGCCCTGGCGTCACTGATTTCGGGGGCCCTTTTGCCTACATCATCATCGTGGTTGACTGGCTGAACGACCCTGAATGTTCAATAAAAGGACATTCGCTAGGCGACCGAAACGTCATCGAATCATCGGAAGACCCTATTCCTATCCTTGTCCAGAACGGGCGGCTCCTGGTTCTGGCCTTTGCTTTTCACAAGTAGCCTGACACCCATGGGTCTGTAAGGTCCACTGGAGGCTCATGTAGGTAGTCGACGAGGAATTGAGATCCGTATATTTCTCCCCCATCATGTCCAAAGTCGGAGTGTTGAGAATGGAGGTCTACTGTTGTTGGTGCAATGAAGTGCTGTGGGTCGGCGTGCTGAGCAGAGAATGGCTGTAGGTCTGCATTATGAACAGAGAATGTATGTAGGTTTGCATGCTGAGCAGAAAATGCCTGCTGGTCAGCATGCTGAGCACAGAATGCCTGATGGTTGGCATGCTGAGCAGAGGCCGCTGTAGGAGGACATGATCCGGATGTGAGAGCGGCCATAGAATCAAGATCAGCGCGAACTATTTCCATCAGCCGCTGCTTGTCTACATTGGTGACACATACCTGATTGTTTGGGTTCAGGTGAACGTTCAGGCTCAGGTGTGCTGAATATTCGTCGCTCCTGCAGCATGGCTTGAAGGGCAACTCGCACTTCTTCACCTAATTCGATCTGCTCCGAGCACTTCTCGTACACAGCTGAAAAGTCGGTTCGCTTGAGGGGACCGACTTTCGCGCAGCATAAGAGAAGCATAAAGCCTTGTTCTGGCTGTGAAAGTGCGCTCAGGTCAACAGCCTCGGGCACTAGAGAGCCACGCTGCTTTCTCGAAAGTTTTGCCTTAAGTAGAGTATCTGGTTGATAGGTTTGGGCTAGTTTCCACTGTAACAAGGAATAGCGAGCACGACCAAAAAGCGTCTTTTTGGCTGTCTTTTGGGTAGAACATGTACTGTGGGAAGACGCTCTCCGCAGGTCAGTTCTGATCTTGCCAAGGAAAGAGGCGTTGGTCACCGCGTTTCTGGCGGATTGAGCCAATGTACTATTCTTGATGTCCTGCAGCTTCTTCTCCAGCTGTTGAACATGCTCTAGGGTAAAGTTCAAGTCCGCAGTAGATAGAATGAGGTTGAAAGCGTTGTCCAATGGTTCCGCACTCCGAATGACCGAGCGATCAGACTGAAGTGTCGCGAGATCGGAGACAGATGACTCCGGCGAGAGCGCGCCGACCTCCATTAGGCAGCGAGTCGCGCAGGATCAAATGACTAGGAAGAAGTAGAGACAAAAGGAGCCACGGATCAGAAAGGAGCCACGTAGAATAGAGGTCGAAAGGAGCCACAAAGGATAGAGGTTGAAAAAAGCTACGCAGGATAAGAGTCGAAAGGAGCCACGAAGGAAAGAAGTCCAAAGGAGCCACGGGACGAACTGGTGAAAAGGAGCCACAGGACAAAGTGGTCAAAAGCAGCCACGAGGCAAAGTGGTCAAAAGTAGCCACGAAACAAAGTGGTCCAAAGCAGCCACACCAATGGGAAGCTCAGTATGAGCCACCCCCAGACGGGCAAGGACCACGGAATGTACAGCCGATGCGCTAGGGTACTTGCCTATCCCTGAGCATTCACTCGATGTGATGTCACCCAGTGCTACATAACCAAAGGCAATGTCGCACAGCATCAATGCATAGAAAACATGCAGCCCTCGGAAATCATCACAACTGGCTTCGGCTCTTTGATCATCTTGCTAAGACTTCCAGCGTTGATAAAGATTCTCTGGCCTATCTTGAAGACAGCATGGTATCTCAAGGGAGTCAAGCCTGCAGTTGCGAACGGCCATCGCTTTCAATATCTTGTGCTCTCACTTTACGGTTTACCCATAATTTCCTCATCTATTTCTATTTATCTATGCTCCTCGGCGGACGTTGAGCACGTTCAGCATGGGACTCGCGCACACTTCTTAACGCTGGGAATCATCATTGCTTCGGATGTGGTAAGTTCATCGCATCGTCAGCATAAGAAGTATATCTGACACGCAGTAGTACACAGCGAGCCTCCATTATCTCGTGAGGAGTAGCAGTCTTCGGCAGCGCTGTCTCTCCTATGCCGGTCCCACCTACATCATCCTCATCCATGTTTTAGCCTTCTTCACGGACGCCTTATGGGGACACGTCTCTCTCATCGTGCTACTTGCCCATAATCTCGCCGTCTACGCTTTGCAAATTTCGCTGTGCACAGGAATACCTCCCTCACAGGCGAATGGTCTCAGACCTCCGTGGACAGCCTTATTAGCCAAGCAATGTATTTACCTCGTCTTCGCTGGAGTCCTGGCCGCTGCAGAGATTTCGGTTGTGGTCCTCTTCTTCCACTGGACCCCGAACAGCTTCACATACATTCGATGCATACCCGCAGTAAGTAATTTTGCCCAACTACAGTCCTGTCTCACATGCATTCTAGGCGCTAAGTGCGATACATCCTCGTCCGATTGGGCCGTTATTGTTCCCTTCTCGTTGGCTCCACCACCTCGTGCCAGAGTCAAAATCCGAGTCATTCGTTCCATCGACTGTCGCTTCGTCTAGCCTAACCTCGTCGACCCAACGCGAACGTTTTCTCTACCGATACTACAATCTCGATAGCGCAAAGTCCGACGATCGGCAACAGGTTGAAAGGATACATGGATGGCTCAACTTAAAAGACCAGCGTGTCCTGAACGTCGTCATACAGATTCAATCTGATGATTCTCTCCCGCTGTCTTTTACCAGCGTGATTGACAATTCGCACCTACAGCCTTATGGTTTGTGCCGCGCCGACTGTCGTTCCCTCCAGGTAAGTGTTATATGTCCAAAATGAAGCAGCGATCGTAACCGTCTCAGGATGAGCTTGATCTTTGGAAACTGGAAATGTCTGAGTCCGGATGGTAGTACCTGAATGAATTTTCATCTCGTGAGACTCTCTTGCATTGAAAGAAATAAATCATGTCCAACTTAATTCCTCGTCTTTTGCTCGTGATACGTCGCACAATGATGAGTGCGCTCAGCCGTTGCTGCACTAAAGAATGCAAGCCCCCTCAACCCGATGCGACCAGTTCGGATCTCGTAGATGCATATCTACCCCACCTGCTGCGTCACCTTGGCGTTTGGTGGCTGTGGGGCGTGGTAGTGTGGACATAAAGGTAAAGAGCAGCCGGCGCTCTTTCCCCTCATCATGCCTCTCATCATGAAGTCCTTGCCCGCTATCAATTACTATGTGGGTATGCCAATTCTAAATAACAACAAAGGTTAACATCTATCCAGGGCGAGGTTCTCGCCTACTTTTTGTCAAATTTCTCACAACCTCGCGTATTGGCAGCAAACGCACCCGGGAATCCATGCACGACCCCAATGACGAAACAAGCGATCGAAGAGAGAAATCGATTGTCAGAGGAGAATGGCTGCGGTGCTATAGTGAATGGTGACGTACTTTCAGCCTCTGACGAAGCCCATGCGCTCAGGGCCACACGTATCGCAATCGAGCTGGATCTGTGCGATGCTTTGGTGAGCAATAATTGTACCCACGAAGTGTTCGGCAGCTGAACATGCAAGGAAATCATCATGAATCATTTCCAAGTCAACCATTTGACCCTGTATCAGAAGCATGAATTTCTTCCGAGCAGTGCAGGGCTTCCTAGCGACCTCTACCGGAGTTCTTTCATGCGTTACGCGTTGAGTACACCTCCACTTCACGACATCAGGGCTGGTGCGCATCAAGCTTCTACTGAAGTCTACCTCTATGGTGAACAACTATATCAAACACACAAGCCGCTTTATGATGAGCTTCTGGTGAGTACATAGTCCTTTAGAAGAGATACAGCTAAACACGGTTAGAAAAACGCCTTTGCTTCATTCTTCGCCATAATACAACATCCGAACATACTCTTCCCATACGCACCTGCAAACCCCTTCTCATCACCAATTCTAGCGAATCGTCTGCTCCATATCCGACACTATGGCCAGCCTACTCGAAGTGACCTTCCGTCCAGTGTGAGAAGACTGGAGTGGCAACTAGTGGTTGATGAACTTATAGGACAGTTTCTGTTCTGTTTGGTACGCATTTGACATCTAACATTCATGATATATAAAGGCTAAAGATTGTTCTAGCAAACCTTAGTGGACTGCAAAGAATGGAACCAGACACAAGACCGATTTCGTGATGCCCATTTCCTTGGCATACAGGAGGATCTCCCCAAGATCTTCAGAACTGGGCCGATGCCACAACTCGCAGCGCAGTCGGAGATCGTGCCGCATCTCTTAGATGATATACGTTATCTACGAGAGAGGGTAGCAAAGCCCCTTGTGGAGGAGAGGAGACTTACCTAAATGACTTCATAGGGATAGACGCTCCAGATCGCAGCAGAGCAGAGACATTATCCGGAGGAAATTCTCATGGCGTTGGCGCCAGCTCCAATATCGTAGCAGTCCTTCCACCCTAAAGTGTCCTTTTGCCGAAGCTGCCTTGCATGCTGTGCTGTAATATCCGCCTTGTATGTCAACGTCAGCGCCATTACTGAGCAGTACCTGCACAATATCTGTGCGACCCCGAGCTGAAGCAGCCTGGAGCGCCGTGCCATAGAAACCCGCCAACGCATCAATGGTAGCGCCATGGCTGAGAAGCAGTAGCACAATCCCCTTTTTGCCTATCCATGACGCTCCTTGTAGAGCGTTACCGAAGTATCCACCCTGCGCATTAACGTCCGCACCACGTTGTAGCAAGACCTGAACCATCCTTTCAGTCCCTGTCCAAGACGCCGCCTGGAGTGCTGATCCATAATGTCCCCCTTGCGCATGTACATTTGCGCCGTGATCAATAAGCAACTCCATCATCTCTCCATCGCCGAGCCATGCTGAGAGTTGCAGAAGATTTCCGAAGTAGTCTACTTCAGCATTCACATCGGCCCCATGCCTAAGCAACAGTACGACCGCTGAGTGGCGGCTATTCTCTACAGCTAACTCTATAGCAGCTTGGATCTTCGTCGTATCAGGGGTTTCGCGTTGCTCTTCGAAGTACTTTCGTAACGCAGGTAGATTTCCGCGAGTAGCTGCCTTAAGTAGCGCAGAGCTACCACAGTGTTCTCGGTCATACCGATAAAGATAGTGGTTAAATAGTTGATAACATTGACGATTAGTCTGCACGAATGCGTTAAGAAATTTTACAGGTAAAATATGCTCTGATATCTCATATAGCAGTTCGATCGGGAGAGATAGAAGTGCCATCGCGAGATTTCGTGCAGACTTCATAAAGTGGGCGAGACGTACACCTTATCTCCTTTGCAAGTACCTGATTGGAAGCAGTGAACGGTTTTGATACACAAGATCCGGGAAAATGTAGTAGCGACAAATTTGATTATGACAAGTTCACGAAGAATCGCACAGGCGCTGAGGACTTCGGCGAATCAAAGGCATCACGTTACACGCTCACCCGCGCATCTAGGCGCCGCTTAACGATTGTGATCTAAAAATAAACTTCTTTGTTTTCTATTCATAGCATGCTACCATCCCGCGTCCCTGCAACGACCATGTTCACAATAACGTCCCTCCCTGCGTGGTGGGACACCCTGCGTGCTGGGACGCGAACATCATTTTCGCATCCTAACTCTCTTCCCCTTCAATGCTTAGGGTCGCAGATAACGTCGTATTATTCTTTATAGATCTGAGCTTCTAACTCTAGCTAATAGTAGCAAAATTACAACAATGCCGAGTATGTTGTTGATCGTTCTGTCCACCGCGTATAACCCCGCTCTACCTTTACACCCCTACACGGCCGCAATATCGGCAGATTTTCGAGCGTCGGCGCAATGAGATGATAGCCTTGTTATATAAGATTACTCTCCTAACTCAGAAACTACTTGATCCCTCTGAGTGTACAATGCGAGTTTCTCCGGGCTTAGAGGCAGGTTGAGTGTCTTGGCAAACCACCTTAGCGCGCTTATGTAGCTCTGTATCAAATCTTACACTATGCCAGAAACGATCGAGCTGTGGCGCTCTTCTCGAAACTTCCAGCTAGTATCACGTGCGAGCTATTTTGGGCACATTTCCGGGCTTTCTACGGCATATCACGTACGGGCTAGCTTCAGGATTGGGCCGCTCTCGTTACGTTGAGGATGCCTAGGGGCACTGGTTTGGCCTTGCGCATCACCACCACCGCGATCATGGACCGAGCCAGCCAGGCGCTGGCGGAAGTTTAGGACGGTGTTAAAGCACAAGTGTCGCGCTTAAAAGACTGTAGAGGACCTAGTGTTACTGGTATTGGACACGCGTTGTTGCAAGGTCACATTTTTATAGAAATCATGACACATTAAAGTTAACTGACGTCCAACTATGTAAACGTTCAGCTGTCCCTGTGTGCCTCTAGTTATTGCGAGTTGGCGCTGGGCGGGGTATGGAGAAGGCAGGGCTGAAAAGAAAAGCGGATTGCGGCAAAACGTATTTCCGAAGCCTTTTGGACCCCACACCCGTGATGCTGCAGCGCTTAGCTGTACCTCCTCTCAGCCTTGCGACAGCTGAAGATGGACCGCACTACTTCTCCCGGCCTGGGTACGGCCTCGCTGCTCAGTCGACATACGACGTTGCAAACCACGAGCGACCAGCATACTACGTCCATATCGCACGTATCGCACCATGGACGGTCTTTCAGGCGCAGCAAGCGTCATCGCTGTAATCGACATATCCGCTAAGATCGGCTCGCTGTGCTTCCAGTACTCCAAGGCCGTCAAGGAAGCGAAGGACGATGTTGAGCGCGTGCAGAGAAAAGTTGGCGACATTGAGCGTATCCAAAAAGACATCAAGAAGCTATTAGAGGGACGACACAAAGCACGCTTCTCAACTACTAATCGCCTCTTCGACTCGCTAAGCCAATGTCTTCAGGAGCTGAAAGACCTAAAGGTGAAGTTAGATCCAGGGAAGACTCGCAAAGCCATGAGTCGATTTGGAGTGCGAGCTCTACAATGGCCGTTCACTAGCAAGCAGGTGGACAAGATCGTTTCGAACTTAGAAGGGTATGAGCAGACCTTCGGTTTGGCGCTCCAGGTTGATCAGACGTAAGCTTCTGCATCCGGACCTGTGATGCGCAAGCAAAAGAAACTGACCAGCTTCTAGGGACCTAATGCTTGACGTTGACCAGAAGCTAGACCTAGTAACTCTAGATGCCCATAAGCTCCATCAAAAGCTAGACCTGGCCGGACTACCTATTGCCCAAGGCGCATGCTACAACTCCCGCGAAGAAGAGCACAACGCACGGTGCCTACCAAACACACGAACTGAGCTGCTGGACGACATCACAACATGGGCGCAGAACAAGGATGGCAAACCTATATTCTGGCTGACCGGCATGGCTGGCACGGGAAAGTCTACCATTGCGCGGACGGTCGCTCAGTCGTTTGCCAGTCGCGGCCAGCTAGGAGCAAGCTTCTTCTTCAAGAAAGGCGAGGGCGAGCGCGGCAACGCCTCGCGGTTCTTCACCACCATTGCTAGCGAACTTGTGGTGCACGAGCCAGGCGTGGTACCTGGGATAAGGAAGGCGCTCGACCAGGACTCGAAGATCGCGGACAAGCCTCTAAAAGACCAGTTCGAGAAGCTGATTCTGCAGCCACTTTTGGACATAAAGCAGGCTCGCTCGCAGGCGTTGGCGCGTGTTGTTGTGATAGACGCGCTGGACGAATGTGAGCAAGAGCAAGACATTCGAGCAATCCTCCAGCTGCTTGCTCGCACAAAGGACATCCACCCAGTACCGTTACGGATTGTGGTGACTAGCCGGCCTGAGCTCCACATCCGCGTCGGCTTCAAAGAGATGCCAAACGGCACATACCAAGACCTGGTCCTCCACAAAGTCTCAAGGAGCACGATTGAACATGACATACGTCTCTTCCTAGAGCATGAGCTCGGCACGATACGAAAGGAGCGTGCGTTAGCCCTAGACTGGCCGGCGACACAGCAGATTCTAACGTTGGTCGAGCTGGCTGTGCCATTGTTCATCTACGCTGCTACCGTCTGTCGTTATGTTAACACAAAAGGAGGTGACCCTGAAGAGTACTTGAACAAGCTGTTGCAGTATCCAAAGGCGACCTTTTCACAGCTCGATCGAACCTACCTTCCCGTCTTAGACCAACTACTTGGTGAGCAGGAAGAGAGGGATAAGGAAGATTGGCTGCACGTCTTCCGTGGGCTTGTAGGTAGCATAGTTATCTTAGAGAGCCCACTCTCTATCGGCTCCATTGCGCGTCTTCTTCAAGTCCCACAGAAGCAAGTCGAGCGTCGGCTGGACGCCTTGCACTCCGTCCTTAGTATTCCCAACAGCGAGGATGTTCCGATCAGGCTACTGCACTTATCTTTTCGAGAGTTCCTTGTTGACCCTCAGAAACAGGGAAGGAGTCCGTTCTGGGTGAACGAGAAGAGCACACACCAAACGCTCGCATCTCGCTGCCTAGAACTCATGTCTGGACCAAGCGGCCTGCGTCAGGATATGTGCAGCCTCTCTGGGCCTGGGGTGCTAAGGAGCGAGATCGACAATGGAACAATCGCTAGCAGTCTCTCACCTGAACTGCAGTATGCATGTCGCTACTGGGTCGATCATCTTAAGCATAGTGGGCAAGATATTGTCGACCGAGACACGACACACCTCTTTCTCCAGAAACATCTTCTTCATTGGCTTGAAGCTATGAGTCTTATGGGAGTGTCAAGCAGATGTGTTCACCTGCTTGACGGCCTCGAGGCGATTGTACATGTAAGACCCTTATAAAACAACTTCTTAGTGCTCTGCTAACGTACAATATAGCTATTTGCAAGCCTTACATCAACTTTTCTTCACGACGCTAAGCGTTTCGTGCTGAGGTTCCAATCTGTGCTCGCGGATGCGCCGCTGCAGATCTATTGCTCCGCGCTTGTGTTTGCACCAGAGAGGAGTCTGATACGACAGACTTTTGCGGACCAAGTGCTAGAGAGAGTTAAGATGCTGTCTATGAAAGAAGCAGACTGGGACGATTGTCGCAGCACGCTGGAGGGCCATTCCAGTTCGGTCACCGCGGTGGCCTTCTCG
>QVXC01000485.1:0-24748 GCA_003501895.1 Phaeosphaeria sp. A1 3.1a | reverse complement strand
AGCCTCATACCTCTTCTCATTCCCTTCCCCCCAACACCCCGGCAACGCCTCGATGACCGTTTCCGGATCCGCGGTCGCGAAGAACGGGATTGAGTAGCGATCCGGGACTATCCATTTTCTTCCACTTCCATCTCCCTCTTTCCCTTGGGCCCCTTCGTTACCTCCAGCCCCCTCATTACCTCCTGCTCTGGCTCCTTCGTCGCCTTCGTCACCAGGCGGAATCCCAACGCGATGAACAGTACTCTTCCACCTATCGTTCGACCACCTCGCCATCAAATCCCCCACATTCACACACACCGCGCCCTCCACAGCCTTCACAGCTCTCCACACCCCCTGCTCCCGCGGGTCCTCAATTTCCAGTCCCCCAACCCCATCCTGGAACAGCAGCGTCAGCGTTCCAAAGTCAGAGTGTGCGTTGATCCTACTCCTCTTTCCATCTCGCAAGTCGGCGGCGGGGAGCGAGGGGTAGTGGAGAAGGCGCAGCTGGAAGAGGGATTGCGAGTGTGTGGGGCTGAGGCCCGGGGACGGGATGTTGAGAGCAATGGATAAAGTATTGAGAATTCGATGGATGAGTTGTTCACATTCAGTGAACAGTTCCTGCATGGCCTCTCGAAATCCCGGGATGACTTCTTCCTCGACGTCGTCTGGGAGCCAGATATTTGGCTGCGACGTGTCGTTGATGTTGCCTGATTCGAAAGATTCTTTGAAATCAGGTACATCCCGCAATTTGTTGAGTTCGGCTTCATCATACGTGTGTTGACTAACTTTCTCCACCCCAGGCGCTGAGTAGCCTCGATGATGCGCGCCGCCGGGTGGATGTGGGGCTCGCATCTTCGTCTCGATAGGGAGGTTGAAGAATTTCTTGGACTGGGGAATTATCAGACCCGCGTATGATGCTGACTTTGCACAACCCGTTCAAACAACCGACCTAGTTCGGCATGGAGTTGTGCGGGAAGCATGTGGATTCGAGGAATTGGCAATGACGAGAGAAATGATGGATATGTGAAAAGTAGGATAGGATAGCATGAACATACCATCTCAAACGCCCCTCCCAGCACCTCCTCCCCCACCCCATGATTCACGAGATACACAAACCCCACCTCCCTAAACGCCCTATCAATCTCCCTCGCGACCGTCATTTTCTCCTCCTCAGTCCCATTTATCGCTTTCGCGAAGTCGACTATCGGGATTGGATTATCCGCAGACATTGGGGACGCAGAGAATTTGACGTTGAGAGAGTAAGATGTTGAGATGTTGAGATGTCGAGATGTCAGACGGTAAGATGGCGGGGCGTGATCAGGTTGAAGTAACTCCTTGAAAACGGGGTGAGGGCCGAGTGCAAAGTCAATGAACGGAATTCGCACGCAGATGGTGTGGAGGTGAAGTCTAGATAAATTAAGTCGCGCCTGCTTACCTTAGACAAAGACTAGCTGCAGCCAATAGGAATGCGCGGACGTCATCGATCGCTGTCGATCTTGCGAGGTGCAGGACGCTGTTTGCGATATAGTCAGTCAGTCTGTAGAATTATTTGTAAGCTGCTGCAGGTCTTGCACTACGTCACATAGCACTCAATCACATGGTGCATACATGAAGATAGTTGTACCAAGATGCAATCGTTAATTACTAATGCAAGATCTACCATACTTGCAACGAGCTCAAATGCTCAATCAGATGCCAGTGCTATGCAATATCGAAGAGACTCCAAGATGTGAACCGCAGACCTTCCGCCTCATGCTACCCTCTCCATCCTCCCATACACTCATGCTTCGTTGACACAATCACGACTCCCCAAACATGTCTGCAACGCCCGCCAGTCCTGGACTAGTGCCGCGCACAATCTGCGCGGGTTGGTCGACGCTCATGTACTGCTCCTGAAACGCGGTCCGCTTCTTCGGCGCCGCGCGCTGGATCTTGCCTTGCTCGTGAATGCTGACACCCTTGATGCTGCTGAGGAGGTCCAGCACGATCGCTCGCTGCATGCGCTCGTCTTGTCGGTTCGCGCCTCGGAGCTTGGCGAGGCGGCGGTCAACGCGGTACTCGTCGCCCATGCCTGGAAGGGAGAGAACGATGGAGCGAGGTATCTCTTCGTCGAGATGGATGATGCCTGCGATGAGGGACGCAAGCTCTTTCTGGCAGTCGACGAAGTAGGGGTCGTGGAGGGAGGTGATGGCGGTTTTGAGGATGTCATTGCAGAAGTAGTCGCGGATGGGGGACTTTTCCTTGAACCGTGGTAGTAGGGTGCGCAGGACACGGACATTCATGACGACGGACCGGGTGTCGCGCACACTGATGGTGGTATTGCAGAAGAGCAGAATGGGCTCGAGAACGGAGGGCGTGGCAAGGATGAAGTCGCACATTGGCGGACTGTTGGCATCGCGGCGAGTCTCAACGTCTTGACGAGCAAACTCCTGCCGTGAGTCGAGCAGGACAGCAACGAGTGACACAGACGAGTACGTGAGCTGGCGGAGGATGCTCTCTGTCTTCATCTCGTCTGTCAAGTTGTCATTGTCTCCTGACTCGGCGACTTGGCGGGCCACCTCGTTCCACTCCTCAGAGATCTTCCGATCGAGCTCCCTAAACAGTCCCTGCAGCATCAGGGGAAGAAATTGCGGACGCAGCTGGGACGGACATCCTTCAATGAGATGGGTGGACACAGTAAGCAGTACCGAAAGGTGGTGAGCCGTCAGTGCATGCGCATGTCCGAAGAGTGCCTCGCTGAGTGGTCCCGGAAGATCCTGTATACCGTAGAACGAATCGCGAAAGCGGGTAAGTGAGTAGAGTATATAGTACGAACTTTCTCTAATTTGTCGTACTGTCCCCCGCACCGTAGACGCAAAGCCCTCGTACGTCGACTTAGAGCCACTGACCCGCGCAAAGAAGTCGTCTCGGCTCTCAGTCGAGATGCCGGCTTGCCAGAAGCGGTCTGTCAAGACCCTGCGAATGACTTGTTGTAGTTCCGGTGGCAAATGTGTCCAGTTGCTCTCAATATCGTTGAAAGCTTGCGCATGGCTGACAAGCTGTAAGAGGTTGGGCAGGAGAAGAGGAATAGCTTCCGCCCACAGTGCAGCAGCGCTCTCGTATGCTGGCGTCCCGTCGCGCAGCTTCTCGGTAGAGGCAGCTAACAGGGTCTTCGTTAGTCGCAACGGAAGGTGTGAGGACCGGTCAAGGATAGAGGCCTGCATTGCTTGACCATCGCTACCCAGCGGCTGATTCGACCAATCACTGACGCCGCGGAAGTTGTTGGCCGACAGAAACTCGGGCAGCTGGCCCATGCCCAGGATGCCGCAGAAGGATTGGAAGTTGGTGATCGCCCCGGCAAAGTCTGGGTTCTGCCATGCATCCTTGACTTGGCTCAGCATGTGTCTCATGCGTTGCTCCTGTGTGCTCCGATCAAGGACTGTGCATCGATGTATGATAATGAAGAGAAAAGCAGAGTATGCCATGCGTTGCCGCTCGTCAGTCGTAGGTTCATTGATCATCTCATTGACCTTGGCCTCCAGCTGCTCGTAGACATTCATAAAGTCGTTGGCAAATTTCATGGCAAGCTTTTGCATCTCAAGACTGCAGACCCGCTCGAGGTCCTTGACCGCGTCCGAGTAGATCGGGTAGGCAGTGTTGTCAGCAAGGCGAATGGTCAGCATGTATTCTAGGAATGTGAGAGCAAATGCGGGTCGATCGCCCAAGGCTTTGGTTGACAGAGTTGACATGAGTGATATCACCTTCCTGGCAATCTCGGGATCCTCAAATCGCGCTTGTAGCATCTGTCTACCCCACTGTTCGAACGAGTCTTCCAAAGCATTTCGTTTTCGCTCGTCGTCCTGCATGTTCTCACCGTGGCTCGACAGCCACTTCAGATAGCCCTTGAGGGCAGCATCGATGACCGTGATTTGCGCGTCGACTCTTAGAACAGTTGTAGAGTTCTTGGTGAAGGTTTCCTGTGAGAATGCGGCTTGATTACGGTATAGATTCTGGAAGACGTCCGTAGCTTGCCCGAGGATATGCTCCATGGCCTCGACAGGGATCCAGCGCACCAAAGTCTCGATCATGTCGGCACAGAAGCGACGATAGTTGCCCAAGAAGGCATGTCGTTCGGGTATAGTGTCAATATCCTCGTTCAGGAATTGCAGAGTGATGTCCTCGGTATCTTCTGGTAATGACTCATACCTGATGAGGCGCGAGCAGGACGTCTCCAGTAGGCCCCCAATCAAAGACTTGATGGTGTCGTTCTCGCGAACGACAGGCGACCGCAAGAGCTTAGTCCAGCAGTGGAGGACGGGAATCGAAACGACGAGACTGGGATTCCGCATGATATCGAACAAGAAACCGAGCACACCGCTGAAGTCGCTGTCCTCAGGGATCTGGCGAGGCTTTTGCTCGATGAACAGACCCAAGCTATTAGCCAGCTGTACAGGCGCGTTAGCAGACCCAAGGCACCAGAAGACGGTACTCAACATACCTCGGACATCTTCTTGCATAAGGTGTATTTCTGATCATCTAGGTCGTTCACGTTCAAGCCGGCTATGGTCCAGTTATATACCTCACGAAGCAGCGTGACACTGTCTGGGGCGAACATTGGCCAGACTAGTTCACCAAAATCCTCGTCGTGGAGATGATGGCGGCTGTAGATGGCTTGGTAAACCTCGATGGCGGCCTAGAATCGTCAGCAGAAACCTAGGAAACGTCTCCGTCATATGTACCAGTTGCATCTCTACTACAGGCACGGCGAGCGCCCTGCATAATGCGCTGATGACTCGTGTGGCCGCGATGGCTTTGGGTATTATCCAGGGCATAGCAGCTCGCAGCGCGTTCATCGTCTTGACAGCCAGTGTTCGGACACTCTCCTGATTCTGATAGTCCTGGCCCAAGCACCAAGCTAGATTGTCGCAGAGCCTCATTAGCCATCCCTCGTCTCCGCACCTCACATCCGGGCCTTTGTCGCGGGTGGGAAGATGTTCCTGAAGTACAACGAGAGGCGTGAATATCTCAACACAGGTGCGGCCCAAGTCACTGCCTCTGAGTCCCGCCGTAGCATCATCGCGGTTGAAGATTTCTTCGGACAGCGTCTCGAGCACGTACAGGACGATGGCCTGGTGGTGTAATGAGTGCTGCCACAGTGACAGCAGCTGCTCGTCCATGTTCAGCCACTCGGCACCCCAGCTGCGCTTGGCAATTTCCGTCCACAGCTGTGCCACCTTGTTCCTCAGATATACCGGGTCATCTTGGGCGATGTTGGTTGCGAGGTCTGTCACATAACCTCTGAGCTGCGCGCCCTGTTCCGTGGTGAAGTCCTCCCAGCTGTACTTGATCGAGTACTCGAGCATAGTGAGGCCATAGTGGCGGAGAGCGGCGGGCTGTGAGCGGTCGTTTGCGAGGGTGTAGCCCTGCGAGGGCGCATCGGGGTGTCGCTTGGCCTGCTCGAGGTATTCGGTCGCCTGTCGGCGCGTGTCGTTGCTCGAGTTGGAGGCATAGATGGCCTGGAGCGCCTCCAGCACCTGCGAGAGGTCGTTTTGGGCGGTGCCGTTGGCCTGGTGGTGGTGGGCGCCGTCGCCGCCATTTGCTAGGGCTGTCTGTGGGGCTGCATGTTCAGCCCCAGCGTCCATGATATGGAGGCGGCGTTATGCCGCGTAGATGTCACGTGAAGCAGTGTAATGGGCGTGCAGGTACGTTGGCTGTGGTGAGGCGGCTGTTCCTGAGGTTGAGGCTGTCGGCGTGGGGCTGAGAGGTGGGTGATGGAAGGGACAAGATGTGTGGTTGAAGCTATGGCTCCCGTCGCTGGACCGAAATAACGGTGAGAGTGCCAGCGCGAAATGCTGGGATCAAGGCGCGCGCGAGATACGCGTAGTCAGCACCAGTGTGAGAGGGCAGAGTTGGAGAAAGCAATTATCTATAATTTCCGTGCGACAAACGCGCTCTGATAGTAGCAGGCGCGACGCGAGATCACATGCCCCGATCAGGCATCAAGATCGATTGCTAGGCTACTTTCTCCAAAAATGCAGTCTGGATTTGATTCATGTACACAAAACTCCAATATGCACGCTTGAACGCCATTTATGCACCCCCAGGCTGAACATGCGATGCATCTTTGGAGACAAACAACAGATGCGTTGTTAAAAAATGCTGACCGCGTGATCATCGCATGACGATATTGGACCACTCCAGTCCGCGCGATTGGCCGATCCAACAGCCCCTCAACACCACGCCCACTATCGCGACTCGAAACTTTACATAACAGCGCAGTTCTGCTTCTGGCACTGCGCCAAGTATCCCTCGTCCTCGTCGGTGCCTAATGCGCTGCCAGGCTTGCGCACCGCACCCTTAATCGTAATGTTCTGGTCGCCCTCAGCATGCCACCATCGGAGCGTCTGCTGCAATGCGCCGTTTGTCTCCTCAGATCTGATGGTCCACTTCCCGCCACTGACTTCGACGCTTGTTTGTCCCGAGGGAAAGTGGAACTCGGGGAGGTACATGGTCGTTGGTGCGTCCTCGGCTGTCGAGCTGGGCGCTGTGAGGGCCAACGTGAACGTGCATGTCTTGAGGTCGAAGACGAAGGAAGAGATATCGCCGTGGACTGCCACGGGTGCAGGACGAATGAAGGCTTCGGCTGCCCGCAGCCCTGCAACATCGCCGTCTGTCTTGCTAGAGCTCATCCGCTCATTGCTGACCGTCTGCTTGAGGTTCGATGGAGTGACGCTCAAGGTATCGACCGATTGCGCTCGTGAGAATGACGGCGAGCTTCGATCGAGAGAAGCACGGGAGTCTTCTAGCGAGAACGAGCCTGCTGGCACCGCTTTGTCGTCTAATGAGAAGATGGACAAGTCTTCGCCATTCCACTGATCGCCCCAGTAATGGGTGTTCTGCCACACATTAGCATCTCATCAAAAGCCTCGCTTCACCAATCCTTACTGTTGCAACATAGGTCCAGAGAGTCATCCCATTCGCCATACTCTCCTCGAGCGCGAAATGGTTGGCATCGAGAGCAGCAATCTGACTGCTGTAGTTGCCGGTCTTGTAGGCGTACTTGTCGTCCATGTCGTACGGGATTCCAATCTCGGTGAATACGCACGGATGCACGCCCATGTATTCGGTACCCTCTTCCCGGATCGCTCGAAGTTGATGCGCGAAGCAATTCCGTATCGCATTCTCGCCGATCTTGATGGCGAAGGCAGGTGTCAGGTACTTGCCGCGCAGCACGCCAAAGACGTCGATGTTCCACACGCGGTTCCACTTCTTCGTGATCAGGGTGATTCCGTCATAGAAATGTGGCGAAAAGACCATGTTGGGGTCGTCATCCTCTGTCCCCTTGATGCTCGGTGGGATCTCTAGCACTGGGGGCTGGAAGAACATGATCGAGTCTGGGAACACGTCTTTGACCATCTTCCGGTATGACCGATAGTGCGGCAGCCAGTAGTGGTTAGTAAAGTATTCTGTGTTTATAGTTGCGCCATTCTTCGGATCCTTCCCGAAGTAGTCTTTCTTGAGAACGGCGTCAGTTGCTGGGTCCCATACGCCGTGCTGCGCCCAGATACACTCGCCCAACCGCCACCCAGGGTCGCGCTTCCAGCCGTACTTCGTATCGTCGTGGTCTGACGACAACCATGCTGACTGACCTTGCGGATCAATCAGTGTTGAGCCAGACTTGAATGGCCCCATGCCGCCAAAGTCCCACGTCTCGACCTCGCAAGCTCTTCCCGATCCGGTAAGTATTGCCTGCCAAGCCGTGGGCGTGGTGCCCTTCTTCAACTGCTGCTCTTTGGGTATTACAGTAATATCCTGGTAGCTGATCAAGCCTTTGTTGGGCTCGTTCAGACTCTCCCAGCCGATGATTGGGTCGTGCTCAAGGTCGCCTGCTTCGTGTATGCGCTTCGCGAGTTGCCCGCATGCTGCAATATAGTGGTTCTGCAGATAGTCCTGGATGTTCTGGCCGTCGATGGTTGCTTTCGGCGCAAAGTCTCGACCGCCGAAGAATAATGTGAAGACGACCTGGCATACCAGCCGTGTGTAGTTGGAGGCCCAGATCATCTTCGGGAAGGCGGCCGGGTCGGGGTAGGTGTTCTGGACAAGGGCACCCTCGGTGACAGCGAAGTGCTTCGGGTCGAGTCCGCAGGCGTAGAGCGTCCACATCGGTGCGCCTGACCCCCCGGAGAAGCGCGACCACACGTCCTGGTGGGGGTCCATGAAGATGTAGAAGCCATACTCTTTCGCCTTGCGCAGGATGCTGATGGTGTGGTCTATCCACGCCTCGTCGTACTTGCCCGGCCCCTCGTGCTCAATAGCCTCCCACGTGAAGACATATCGGATGGTGTTGTATCCCCATGCGCGCAGCCGGGTGAAGTGTGTCGAGGCGTCGTCGAGTGAAAACGGGCGGTTTACGAACGACACATTGTCGCCGTCGAAGAAGTTCTCCGACACGTGGGAGGGGACGTCGGGCGTGGCAGGGAATTTGGCGTCGGCAGCGCAGTTAATGCCGTGCTATGAGGGCGAGATGTTAGTTCTGTCGCAAGTGGGCGCATTGTTGGGATGGGCGTCTTACAAGGATGACTTCACGGTTCTGGGGGTCACGAAAGGTGCGTCCGTCTATGCGCAGCCTGATGGGCGACATTTTGTATTAGGAAGAGTGAAAGGAGAGGCGAGTGACGACGGGCAAGGCGGCGTCACGATCCCATATATTCAGTCTGCGGCGCATCGATATCCTGTCCGGGACGTCTGCGTAGTGCCTGGGCAGTGGGCGGTGGGAGGCGTTCACGAGGCGCGTCATAGGCAGCCGACGGCGCTAGCAGCCCGTGCGCGTCGAATCCCTGCAGTTGGGGTAAACGAGCGGAATGGTGAAAGAGGACAAGTTTACAACAACGGCGAGTCCCCAAATATAACCCACCACCGCCCCATGGATTCGTCCCCACTGCCACGGTCGCAACTTCCTCCCCTTTCGACCACTCCACCCACCACAGTCGCTCATTAACCACACCACACCTCCCCACACGCACACGCACACGCACACGCAACCCACACACACACCAAGCATGATACTGCGGCTGTCCTCCCTGGCCCTGGGCCTGCTGTCCGCGGCCCCCCTCACATGCGCCCTCTCGCCGTCCGACATACCCGCCGACACGCCCGTCGCCCAGCTCATCAAGGACGCCAGCGTGAAGCTCGCCACGGGAAATGCCCAGGACGCCCTCACCTACTTCGACGTGGCCATATCGCGGGACCCCCAGAACTACCTCACCTTCTTTAGGCGGGGTGCAGCGTATCTCTCCCTCGGCCGCGCACAGCAGGCGCAGCATGACTTCGACAAGGTCCTCGAGCTGAAGCCCGGCTTCGAGGGCGCCCTCGTGCAGCGCGCCAAGATCCGAGCGCGCAAGGCGGACTGGGCGGCGGCGCGCAAGGATTACGAGGCGGCAGGCAAGACGGACGAGATCGCACAGCTGGAAGAGGCCGAGGGCGCTGCTGTCTTGGCGCAAGAGGCGGTAGCGAAGGGCGACTGGGACACGTGCATTTCGCAAGCAGGCACGGCGATTGTAGTCGCGGGCGGCGCATACGAGATCCGCAAGACGCGTGCACGGTGTCGCTTCGAGAAGGGCGAGGTCATCGAGGGCATCAGCGATCTCCAGCATCTCCTCCAGATCAACAAGGGCGACATCGAACCACATCTCCAGAGCTCCGCCATGGCCTTCTATTCACTGGGTGAGACCGACAAGGGCATCAAGCACATCGCGCAGTGTCTGCAGTCCGACCCCGACTCCAAAGTGTGCATGAAGCTGCGACGGAGAGAAAAGAACCTCGAGAAGGACCTCAAGAAAGTGCGCTCGTACTTTGAACGAAGACAGTTCGCCACCGCCTCCAAACTCCTCATCGACCGTGGCGAAGACGAGCCCGGTTTGCTGAAAGAAATTAAGCGAGACTTCAAAGACTACGTCGAGATGGGCTACATCTATCCCAACTCGCCCCAGGGTCTGTACCTCGAGCTGCTCGAAAAGACCTGCGAAGCCTACGTTGAGATGGGCAACCACAAGAAGGGCTCCCCCTACTGCACCGAAGCCCTCGCTTCCAACCCCACATCGCTCTATGGCTCTCTCCACAAAGCGCAAATCGAGCTCGACAAGGACGAGTTCGAGGATGCGGTCCGCACACTCGACGCTGCAAAGGAGCACCACCAGCAATCCCAACAACTCCACGACATGCTCAACAAAGCAAATACATTGCTGAAGAGGAGTAAGACCAAGGACTACTACAAAGTCCTCCAACTCTCCCGCGACGCAAACGAGCGCGAAATCAAGCGCGCATACCGCAAGCTATCAAAGCAGTACCACCCCGACAAGGCGTCGGCGCAGCACATGACGCCAGAGGAGGCGCAGAAGAAAATGGCGGCCATCAACGAGGCGTATGAAGTCCTGAGCGATCCAGAGCTGAAGGAGCGATTCGATCGCGGAGATGACCCCAACTCCACGGAGCAGCAGCAGGGTAACCCATTCCAGGGATCGCCATTTGGCGGGCAGCAGTTTATGTTTAGGCAAGGTGGTGGAGGGGGGAGCTTCAAGTTCCAGGGCGGAGGGTTTCCTGGTGGGGGTGGATTTCCGTTTTAAGAAGACGATTGAGTCTTTTATGTGCTGTAAGAGGAGTTCATGGATTCTGGGAAGAGCATATGAGGCGTTTTGGAGATGTGATCGGCTGCTCTGGCATCGTGTTTTTTTCGTAGCTGCTGTACGTGTAGGCCTAGGCTTAGATGGGAATACATCATATCATTCAAATCTGCCACGTGTTTTTCAGTGTGATATGACTCAGCGATTCACTTGTATGCCAGGAATCTTCTATACCAGACCGCGCTTCAGTGCGGTGAGACGATTCAACCCCTATCTGCCCAAGTATATCCAACTCGGCCGAGAGATTCCACCGCCCCGTTCCCTTCGCATCTACGCAATCCAAGGGGAAATGATGGGTATAGTGGTTCTGGGGCGGGTTACGAACGGGAATAGGGCCTGGGATTTGATTGTGCTTTTACTGCGGATTCTGTTAGTCTTGCGTTTCGTTTCCTCGGCTGTTCTCGAGACGGTACAAATGGCGACTTAACTTACTCGGTGTTGAGTTCAAGTCAGAGAATATGTTGTGGAAGGGATTGGGGGTAGGGCTTTGAGTAGGTTTAGGAATGTTGTGGTAAATGCGGAGGCATGGAATATTCGATTTCTTTGGGATAGATGCAGATGTATCTATCTATCTGTTTACGATATCTACACAGCTCCCACCAACTAACTACTGATACCCAGACGTGGCGTTTGTGTTTCATGTACAGATACCCCCGCCGTCGGAAATCCAGTGTAGTTTTAGAGAGCTAGGGTCTGGGCTCAGTCATGGTGTTTGAGACGCGGCCTTGGATGGAAAAAGTATGGTGCCTATCACATCGCTGGGGTGAACACGGGAGAGCGCACCCATATCCACCGTAGGGCGAGGTTTAGGTATGGCCCTGAGCATCTCCCCAACAACATCTCCAGTGATATCACGGCTTACATCTCCCCCCCTCGAAGATATCTCCCTCTCCATAATTGATCGCATCTGCGGTAATGTCCACGAGTAGCCGTCGAGCGGGTAGATCGGTATCTGTATTGTCGTAGAAGATCCTCAGCGCTTCGACGGAAGGGAGGATGCACCCGACCTTGTCTACCATGCGATGTACAACAGCTAGCTAGAATGCGTCGTCGATCAGGCGTTTGCCGAGCGTGTACAGCTGCGCCAAGTGCTCCCACGTCGTGGACTCCTGATCCATCGACTCGCTGCCGTACGCCCAGTGGCTGTAAACTTCGAAGACGGCATGGGGTGTGTCGACGAGGGTGATGGACTTGGGCGCCACGAGGGCTTCATGGCATGCTGGAAGAACGTGGAGGTGCGTGTGAGGACTGAGTCGTGGACGTGGAATGGGTTTGAGGAATCTTGATTATGAACTAGGACGGTGGCTGGGGTGCCGGTGATGCTGGTTGCGTTGGCTTGTTGTGAAGAATGGGGGTGGAAAATAATGCTTACGAGATTGTTCGGCGGGGGTGGCCTGGTGGAGATGCAGCATAGGCGATCATTGAGGATGAAGCAGCATCGCTAGACATGGTAACGACTCCCAGATGTTCTCTTATTTTCAATAGTTGTTTTTTATCGATGCCCCTGTTTTTCAAGGTCGTATAAGAGGAGTGAAGCAACGACAGTTCCACGCTCTTGCAAGGAGGCTTAGGCACCCCAGTAACGGCTCCAAGGTCAGCACTGTGTGGTTACAGAAGTCTGAGGAAAGTATTGGAGGTCGCGCGTCTTCGCGTTGTTTCGTGTTTGTAGTACAGACACTAGATGGTATTGACACTGCATAGTTAGGCCTACCCCTCATCCAGAATTAGTCCACGCCAGTACCGCCACTACCTTGGAGACCCTCTCGGTATCTGTTCTGATCAAGGGCTTCTCGACCGTCACGAGAGTTCAAGCGTAGCGCTCTTACATCTTCAGCTTCACACGCAGGTCCTTCACTTCATTTATTTGATCTCTGATCTTTGGTTGGTGTGTATACATTGGATTCGGATCTACTCGCTTTGCGAATGTCTTGTTCTGTTTGACATGATCTTTAGAGCACGTTAGAATTCCAGATGGCATAGTCCCGGCTCCGCTTTCTTTCTGATGCAGTATCAGTCACTCGCTATACCACTCGAATTCGTGCGTGGTGCCACTTGTCGTGTAAGGACCCCTCCCCCCTCATCCAATCGTGAGCGATCTCTATTCTCTAATGTCAATGGCCCTTTCGCCTTGAGAGACCATATATGGACCCAGCTGCACGACCCAAGGGCGGCTATAGCTCCAGAGCACGCGTGGGCGACACTTGGCTATCTCGCGGTTAGAATCAACAGAGAACTCTGCGTCCTGCTCCGGATCGAGATCTTCTAAGCATTGTCCCCTCCAGTCCATGTCCCAAGCGCACTTGTCGACCAAGATACGTCTGCCGGGTGAGCTCTCAAGAGTGCCGTTGTACATGACCCTAATAGATTCCATATCTGGTGTGCATGCGCCTGTCTTGAGACTTTCGATGATGCTGGCCATTACGGTGTCCTAGAATGGCGCGTCGATGAGCTTTTCGCCGAGGATATAGAGCTCCGCCAAATCTTTGTAATGCATGTTGTCTGTGCCGCTGATCCTTGAGGCTTTGCCAGACAGGAGCCAGTCCAGATACATATCGAAGACGGATGCTTTGGTATCGATGACGTGGATAGGCTTTGAAATGTCGGTCCTCCGTTCGTCCTTAATGGCGGCTTGAAGGAACCGGGAGCTTTTCACGAGGAAGTCTTTGTCGACTTGAAAGACCTTGTCATCGACCATGACGGGTACTGTTCTACAGTCGCTGGGTTTCGCTTAGTATGAGGTACTAATTGCGCGTAATGTTTATGCTTACCCTGGTAGCTGGGGCATCGATGAGGAGATGATGTCGGTGACGCGCTTTGCTGCATCTGAGGCAACAGCTTCTGGCACGAATGTTCTGTGCATAGCACGAGATAGCATGGTGTATTTTGACGTCGTTCCTGTTTGAAGCACGTCTTGGTGTCGCGCGTGGAGTGAGTTAGAAATAGGATAGAGGCAAGCTGGGTGTGGGGCACCGTGGCTAGAATGGGACCTTACATCGGACAAAAGCTGATTCTCACCTCCAGAGAATATTCATGAAAATAGTCATGAGAATATCGGTGCCTACAGTCGCCCCTAACTACTGCGATGACAGTATTTCTCAAGGTAGCTGTAGTGGACATCACTGACAGTAAGAACACGCAGAGACGTTAAGTAGGAATTACAAAGGTTACAAAGGAGAAATTGCAAAGTAGGAATCACAAAGTAGGAATTACAAAGTAGGAATTGCAAAGCAGAAATCATAAAGTAGAAATCATCCATCGGTAGAAACCATAAGTAGGTGTAACGAAAGAAATAGCCTTATGAGCAATCTGGCAGAAAAAATGTCAGCATATATGGTCCTGTATACTGTGATTGACAGTACCAATCACCCCAGAGCCATCTTCTTACTACAAAGCACGGTGCTTTTGACTGCTGAACACAACAAGCGCTCACCGAAACCTTCTCGATCAACGAGGCGTTGATTGCAGTCTCACCTAGTGTACCCAAGCAGATGCCTATGGTGAAGCCACTCCTTGTATGTTTGAATCAGCTAGACTCGACATCAGAGAAGGCAGTGGGCTTGCTGGCGTCACGACCCCATTTTGGATCTGATGCGTTCTAGAAATACTTGGAACTGCTGATGAATACTTCAAAGTGTACGTGGATAACCACCTTACCTGCTAAGATTGGTACTGTTTCATCTGTCATACTTCTTTTGTAAGTCTACACACTGATCACGTCAGGATATACGAACTTACTTGGGGCGGTCTGCACCTGTGATGGTCGAATTGTTCTCCATGTTGACGACGGTTATGCAACAAAGCTCGGTGGAATGCTGAGTGCTCAGAAGCTGCCACAAAATAAGAGGGTTCGAGATGCTTGACCATCGTTGTACATTGAGATACCAAGAATGGGATCGCTATGATCATCCAAAACATAAAGCACCTTTTTTGGAATTGATTGCTACTGGTTGATGGTATTGTTCAATGGTTTGTCAGTGCTGAAGCTCGTACCACATGTGATCGAAATTATTCTGAAAGGTCCGACTTCGTGTTCCAGAAGCTTTACGCTATCATGTGGCCGTTGAAGTCTAACACCATGATGTTAAGGTTGTCACAAGGTGATCGTGAGCTTTGACGTTGTTGTTCCACGTCACCAAGTCGCGATAGGTTTAGCATATTCCAAGATAATACTCAGGGGCCTCTGATGATACTTGGACTTCATGCGGCTTTATTGCGCAAGAGATAATCGCTTCATTCAACGATGTTGCCTAACTCCAATAGAGTCTATTTACCACGTCCCATCAATCCGCCAGCGACACGTCACTCAGCTCCGCCTCCGATGACCACCTCCACCATCGACAACCCGAACATCTCTTGAGGCTGCCAATCTACCATTCACATAGAGTGCAAAATCAACCTTGCCCATGCCACACAAGCTCATCTTCACATCGAAGCGGACAATGCGAAATTGGTGCTGTCCTTCGTTGCCTCCTTGGTGAACCATGTCATATCCTGCCGCCGTGAATGTTATTGCGGCACATTCTCGAACTTCGTTGGTCTTCCGAGTTGGTGCCTCGTTCGCTGTACACTCGAATATGGTCACCGTGTAGTCTTTGCTAGTCCGGCTCTCGGGCTGCTTGAACTCCCACGTCATCTCCACCGGATCGCCCTTGGACACGTCATCGCCCTGATTGTGGTCAATGAGGGCGGCCCAGCCTTAATCGGCGCAAACTTACCTTCTTAACGTACCAACTCATCTGGTCCCAAGCTAGTTCCATCTGCTCTGCCTCGTCGAATTCTACCCTATCCTCGCTTGTGTGTCTCGAACTATCATATGGTTCCTTGAAGGCCATGCCGTAGTGCGCTTTGGAGATGTAGGAGGTGACTACGGGGAAGGGAAGATCGTCGTTGATTTCGTCATATCCCATACTTTTGATGGCTGCACCTCGACATATGGACGCCCAACTGCACAAGTAAGTCTTGGCATGCTCTAAGCTTTTCATCGACTTACACATTCGGACCGCTAGGTTGTAGTACGCTGATGTCTCCAGCACCATATGCTCCAGCGCTGAAGCCTGCTTGGAGTCGCTCGTATAGGTATTTGTTTCCGCCCAGACCACCCACCAGTAGGATCGCTTTAGGCTCTTTGAGTCTTTTCTTCGTCGTATCGTTCCTTTGTTGAAGGCAGAGCTTCAGTATTCCTTTGATCACAGGATTGAAGATATCTTGGATGTCCGTCCTGTGGTTTTCAGCGACCCAATTTAGCTTGAAGCAAGAAGTCCTGCACTTACGAGCTAAAACGCATCACGTCTCCAGTCAGCTGCTTGCCTCCTGGATTCTTTCGGAACATCTTTTTCAGTGGTCGATCGATAGCCTTCGCAACAGAATGCGGGACTCGAGTTGCGATCTCATCCCTATTGGACCCGTATTGGCGTTTGATCTTGTACTCCCAGATTTCCATTAACTCCTCGCTATCCGCTTGAGGCAGCTTCTGGAGCTTATCCTTCCCCGCCAACCCTTCCATGTACTTGATGAAGTTCATGTCAAGGAATATGGAGCCGCATAAGGCCACTGGTTTGGTCAGCTGGAACCATATGGTGGCGATGTCAGAGCTTACTGCTGTTGCTAATACTTTCGCTTAGAGTTACGGAGGGCTTAATTCTTGTCACTTCGTATGCAACAATGTCCTATTGTTGTGTTAAATCCTGGAACCCACGAACTTTGTCGGACCTACCACCGTTCCTCCTCCAGCATCGCAAATTACAATCGTGTCACCAATCTATTTGTGTAAGTATTTTACCGACAGTAGACTAAGCGAGCACGTACCTCGACATCATGCTGAACGTTGCCTTCGTAGAATGCCGCAACGGCAGCGGCTTCAGGCTCAGCTACGAATTCGAGGATGGTCTCGAGCCCAGACCTCCGGTTGAGGATTCCAGCTTTGGCCGCTGCATTGCGCATCTTTTTCTGCGCTTCCACCGGCCAATCTGCTGGCATACCGACGACAATTCGGAACGGCATTCCGTCAATAGAATTGGGAATATCGCGTTTAATGCCGGACAAGGCATGCTCCCATAATCTTTGGAGGTAATCAGCAGTCACATCTTCAACTGTCTTGCCTAACCGCTTGAAGAGAGCTTTGGTAGCTAGAAGGTGATGCGATTTCCTTACAGACTCGTCGAGATGGTTTTCGGCAAGCAGTAGTTTGAACCATTTCAACTTTTCCAAGCCGGACTTGATCGCATAACCCCATTGAATCGCTCCATCAGGCTCGTATGCGAGTGTAGTGGGTACTTTGACATGCTCGCCTTCTGGCCACTGGTCAATCGTGTGGACTGTCTGAGACCCCGAAATAGCCCAAGATACTCCGGAGAATCTGCTCGCGAGTCAGCATTTGCTTCATTGTGAGTAAGTCGACACTTGCGTGGTCCCAAAGTCAATGCCAATGTTGATATATTTAGGCCGTCGAGGGTCGTGAACCCCAAGTGAAGTCCGGGATGAGTTCGCAGATCTGGGCGATGTCTTAGAGTGCTGCGACTCAATCGAGAGGTGCGAGCTATCGCGTGGTAGTGATGCTCGAAGTGGAAGCGATATCGGTCGGAGTGTACGCGGAGTCTGCGCTGGTATGGGTGGCGGCGGCCCTCTTGGGATGGATGGTACGGATAACTCAGGCAGGTCTGAAAAGCTGTTCTCCATCATGAGAGCGCAAGACTATCGGGACGCGTAGCTTGGAAAACATTTAGCTCGTATCAAGTGCCAGGACGAGAAGTGCGCGTCCTAGAAACACAGCCTTTGCGACGAGCTTTGGCGGCCCATTTTTGCCTCAGTATCTCGGGACTGACCTAGGCACAGACCTCGGCCTCCTTCCAAGTCTATCAAATTTCGTAAAGATAACCTGAACCACTCTATCTTGACCCAATTCTGGTATTGGTGGCTTGATCGCTGGGCTTTTGCCAAGGCGAGCTAGGCGAGCATGTGCATGAGTTCAACTCAGCCTGGTCACCAACACGGCAAATTAACAGGTACAGCCCAATGGCCTGCAGCTAGATGAGCTACACAGCTTTTATTGGAAGGTATCTGGAGGTCTGGCCAAAGCTTCCTGGTCAGACCTTCCCACCATGCATCCATATTGAAGCGGCTGGTGTTTGCGCGTGCATAGCCTGATTTATTTTGGACCATCCCCTTCACAAGCTGAGAAACAGCATCAAGTATTGAGGCCACATCGTATGCCAGTAAGTTCAGCTGTGCGGCTGCGACCGGTACCTCATTGAGAAAGCGCAGAAACACAATACCTTCCAGCAGTAATATCTCCCAGCCTCCCGGTTGGCGCGTTTCCAACTTCTGACTTCGACTGACTCTTTTTACTTGACATTATCACAATGGGCACACCGGATGATACGACGTCTGATAGCAAGGCGAAGAGGATACCGGGAGCCAAGAAGCAACTGAAAAAGCTCATTGGCAGAGGGGCAGAATCTGCAACAACAGAGATGGCTTCGAAACAGTCACAGCCACACACTATCAAGGGACAACATACTCAGCATAATGCAAATACTCAGAGCCACAAACCCCCTCCAGTCACCAAACAACCGAACTCGAAAGATGACCTAGTTATCAACAAGCTCAACCAAGAGTTTGCGGACATGAAAAAGGAGAGGGAAATGAGTGCAGATGCGAAAAACGACGCAAATGTTCACTTGTCTTTGCCAGCATACGACCTAAAGCTAGAAGACTCGAAGCAGGTCAGGCACGTGACAGATGCCGCTCAGATCCCAATATCGACACAAGCAAGCAACGACCCTGATTTAACTCTACCTGCGGGCGGTCAATTGGCATATAGTATGCCCACAGGACAGACCATAACCCATGCAGCAATGGTGGCGGAGCCTGAGACTATCCCAGCCAGCATACCTGGAAGGTCGACGCGAAGACCCTCAGTGTCACAGCCAGTGCAAAGCATACCTTACGACAATTCCGTGGCGACTGCCGTATATCGGCGACAATTACCACGTCACAACTCTGCAGTGGTGAATGGGCACCCAATCGAGAGCTGCGAAGCCTTGAAGAGCAAGCTCCAAAGAGCGCAACACGAAAAACAAGAATTGCAAAGAGACCTCGAAAACATGACACAGTTGGTAAGGGAGCGGGAAAGACAAATGGACCTCATAGAAAGATCTCGAGAGAGCATGGCCTCCGAGCTGAACACGGCTCGATATGGTTGTGAGCAAAGCAAGGCTGCCACTACAAAACTCGAAGACGAAATTGCACAGGCGAGAGAGGACTTACGAGATTGGCAAGGGCGATTCGGCATGGTGAACAATGAGCTTCTCCAGCTCCGATCTGGACTCGACAAGCATGTTAGTGACAAGTGGTTTCAAACACAATGGAGAGACCTCAATACGAAGATTGAGGCTGTTTCGAACCAATATTTTGTCGGTCGTCAGTCTAGATTCCAGGGTTCGATACTCAGTCGAGGCAAGGGTACACGTCCGGAAAAGCTGGAGCTTAATCCCACAATCTCCTTGACACGGTTGACGAGCGAGCACGCGCATTATCTGGGCTCAATGTATGAGCGTCCACTCATCATCCAGGCCTTCATATGGTGGGTGCTCGTCAACAGGATCTTCGGACATGTGGCTTGCGATGAGTGGGGATTCTTTTGGGCTGGACAATCACGAGATTTACTCCATCATCTCAAGCGACAAGTGCTACCACCACGGCCCAGAGACTGGCCTCAAGCTGATTCCGCAACTTCGCAACGCTTAGAGACTGACGCGCGAAATTATCACACGTGGCGTGCTACAACAGCTATGCTGCTTCTAGCCCGAACCCCCGTCGACAAAAGGATCAAGACTATACGAGACCTCATTGATGAACTCGTAGGCGACGTTTTGCAAGCTGTGTCGCATTATATAGTGCTCAGCAAAGAAACGTCACCAGGCGCCGCTGAAGATGGATTTCGCAAACAATTGGAGGCTATATTCGTTGAAGCCATCAAAGTCGACGCTGAGATGGCTCAACAGCGCGCTTGGGTGTACTGCGAACAATGGCGTGCACACAGGGAAGGTGATCCACTTTGGGGATTCACCTGCAGTCAGGATGAGGCAGATGTTGTGCAGACCTCTGATCAAACGAAAGGGCGCAGAGTCCAAATTCAGGGCAGCTGCGTAGAGCTGATCATTCAGCCTGCGCTCTTCCGAGACGGGAATCAGTATGGGGAAGAGTACGCGAGACAACAAGTATTGTGCAAAGCGAAAGTGGTCCTTGGCGAGACAGCGTTGCCATCCTTTCAGCATCGCTGATGACAATATATCACCAGCTATGGCAATAAACCTCATTCTCGTTGTCACACACCCTGAGAATGTTGTTGCACTAAGTCGCGCCTGGCACATGGACAGTTATTGTTACCAACAAGCTAAACCAGAATCAAATTGATCTTCTCATTACCCATAAGATTGAAAGAGACAAGAAATCAATACTCAATATGCCATCATTGGTATGCCAACATCTACAATTATGTTAGTGTTGTGTCAAGAAGTATATTTCAGCGAAGTACTTACACAAGGCCGCGCCTCCACCCCACACTCCGCTGACGGTCCCCAATTTGGGTGGACAGAAGCGATCGCCCGCCACCTTGATGAAGCCATCCCAGAACACCCATTGTGCAGCATACGCCAACATACCCAGGAATGCACCTGCCCAGATGATCTTGGTTTCCCAGCCTTGCCATCTCCAGTTCACGTTCTCCTTGTAGTCCGCTCGCCTCCTCGAAGAGTCATTTGACGATTGATCCGCGATGGAGGAAGGAATCTTGGTATGCGTGACAGGATCAGTTGTCGTTGCGAGTAGCGTAGCGCTGCTGCTACCATAACGACTCGGCCGAGTTGTTTCACCTCGAAGTGGCGAAGGTTTGTGAACCGCAAAGGGCTGATCATCAGTTCCCACCATAGTCTCTGCATCGTCTATTTGCGCCAGAGATTGATATTGGCTCCCTCCTCCTACGCGACGTTGAACGACAGAGAGATTATTGGCATAGGTCGTTGAACTACTATCAATTTCCTGATCATGATCGTTCTGAGCGAGAGCGCCGTACTGGCCACCACTGGGCGTGCGCCGCTGCACTACAGATGGCGGATATGCGTAGCCACCTGATATTGCCCGTTGAGTCTCAGAAGCGCTATGTTGTACCCTCATAGGCTGATCCTCGAAGTCGAATCGTTGTGTGAGCTGTGGATGCTGTGTTCGACTGCCTTCATTTCGCACTCGCATAGGAAGATCGTTCTGGAAGAGATCGCTCGAAGCAGGACCATTGTACCGAGTTGGTTGGTCGGTGAACGGGTCGCGTGGTCTCCCGTGGTAGGGCTGATCAGGAGCGAAGTATTCCCTAGGGAGGTCATGGGTCTCTGCCCGAGTGCTCGGAGCTTCAACGGTTGTCAGGTCGCGGCCAGGATCAATTTTGTCCACAACCTTGGTGACAAACTTCGGGAGATTGTGGTCCATTGTCTTCTCTTTCAGGAAGTGGTAGATCTTTTCCCGCCAGCTGGACACAGCATGGAACACAATACCGGAGAACAGCGCGACTAAAAACCAGACCACTACCAAAGGAATGCAGAGCATCACCCAGCAAAGTGCGCCAATATACATTCGACGAGCATCACGCCCCCACATTTTAGGCCGTAGTTGATGCATGATGAAGAACCCTCGTTGTCTTCCGATGTTTGCTGTCGTTCCAAGAAAGTACGAGCCCAAGAGCTGCATAATCGCCTCGGCGACTGCAGACGAGACCGCGACGGATGAGAGAACCAGCCTGGCAGCCCAGACCCCATCACCTCCAGGTGTGAATTTGAATGTCGTCTCCAGTCTCTTGTCTGATGCTAATGCGAGCAGACACGAAAGCCACGACAGGCGAGGGCGACAGCAGAAGAGAAGTGCGAGACGAGCCAAAGGAACGTCATTGTAGCCTGGAGCACTTTTGATGATGTGGGCAACCCAGAAATTGAAACCTAGTTGCAATCCGGCGAGCAAGAGGCCCATGATAACCGGAAAACTCCATTTCAGTGCGTGGGTAAACGCCGGCCGCAAATGTTCACCCTCGGGCAGGAGTTTCTCGTTTACGAGCTCTTCTCTACGTCTCCTTGACTTCACGTAGGTGAATATCATTAGACCCCAGTAATGGAAGATGCTTCTGTTTTTCTGTTCCTCGTGTCGCGCGATCCGCAATCGAAGAACTCCGATCCCGATGGAGAAGACCAGCCAGAAGATGTGCTCGTACGCGTAGATCAGAAGGTAGCGATGCGGGGGTTTACAGTCATGTTCGCCTTCCTTCAGAGCTGTGTTTTGTACTGTCCAGTTCCATGGCATGATCCATTCGCGCCAGTCCAGACATGCCATACCACCGCAGATCTCGAATTGTTCTCGCCATTCTGATCCGTTGCAGAAAGTGCTAGTCCATTGCGCAAGCTCGAATGGTTCGTTGCCCTGATTACAACAGCCGCCATCACCGAAAAGAACCTGATTCGGGGCACTTTGACAAAGCGCTGTAGCATTCATGATCGGCCAGCCTGAAATGCGACATGCAACATCCGACTCGCACTCGGAACACCATCCATGTTTATTGTCGAAGTGTGTGACAAACATTTCCCAATATGCGGAGCAGGGCGATGATGTCGGACAGTTGGTTTGTATCGTGGTTAATTTGTTGCTCTGCGAACACCCTGCACGAAGACAATTTGGCGCAGACTGGAGCAAGTCGGCATGTTGGCGGTACGTGACGAGAGAGTCACATTGTGCGGTGACCTGCTTCTGCAGTAGAAGAAGAGAGGAGAGTAGCACTTGGTAACGAATGTGCTTCATATCGTTCATCTCTGCTTCGCAACCAAATGTGCTCAGATTTCTGAGAAAAGCCCTTTTGGCAGCAACTAGATTTGATAGAAGTGCCAAGACGGTGTGCCAGCCATGTCACAGTTTCGTGCAAGTTCCAGTCTCCCACAGACAGCCGCTGTACGGTCATTGCGGTCTCTCTTGCAGTGAGGCAGAATCCATCGTGTTGACTTCGCCCTATCGACTGGCCTGAGAGCAGCGCCATTCCACCGTGAGCCAATCGGTACCCTTACATGCAAGGGACTATGGATGGCTGAGTCAAGTCCTGCGAAGTGTAGGTTGCATGACCCATGAGCGACTAGACCCGCCTATTTGTCTATCCAGTGCCGAGTTTTGAAGTTTGTTTTGCTAGTTCAGCCTGCCGGAAGGAACCGCCCCAACTCCCGTTCATCAACCACCACGGCAGTCCCTATGATGTCGGAATGGGAAGCCACAACCTCACTTATGATTTAATGGAACCATCGGAAAACGATACCATATATTAGTATTTGAGTTGATGTTCTTCTCGGACACAAGTCTTGAGTTTGCCTGACAAGGCTGAAGCGTAACATACAATTCATTGCGAAATCACCACAGCGGCTAGCGCACACCCCTCCGCCGCCAATGCATGTTGTCCACGCAGATGTAAAGCTCCAGTCTCTTGATAGTATCAAGAAATGGGGTTACTGACCATTTCCGGCGATCTATTTCTGGGAGCTGAACAACGAGCCGCTGCCAGCCTCCAGCATGGATAACCGCAGTCCCTTTTTAGACACGCAGTGTCTATGCTGTGCAAAGTCCGAATCTCATCCGACTGCGACACGTGATCCGGATTGAGGCTGGGGTATGCTGCGACCAAGGGTCTTGCCAGCAAAGCCATCTGAAGCTCCTTAGAAGAAGGTGCCCACCATCGCTCGTTGAAATTTGTGTCGCCATGAAAGCACATTCTTTACACACATCGTTGACTCTACTAGGAGCTTTTCTACAGCTTGTTGACTCTCAAGATGTGAGAGGGCAGATAGGGAAGTTGCCAGTGTGTGCTGTAAGAGATTCAATCTCAGGTCTAAGAAACGCGCGAAGGCTGACACGTCACAGCAAGCATGTATAACACATGCATTCTCAACGTGTAATTGTCCAGTTCTTAACTTCCAATGTGAGTTACGGGCTACGACATTCGAGCTTTCCGGTACTGATCCACTCAAGGCGCATGTGTTTGCGGCGCATTTCGATCCACCTCGCAAGAATGCTCAAACACTTCTTGTTCGGGAGCGATAGTCCAGTCGACCTTGAACACTATAGACGAAATGTGCAGAGCCATGGAGCTTCGTGTGTCTTCGCAATCATCATCTGCAACAAGATCATCAGCCTCATCATCGGCAACAAGATCGTCGGGGTCGTCGTCTCGCTCGGTCGCAACACTCTCTATCTCAGCTATGACTGCTATGCCGTCAAGGACAGCACTACCGTCCATCACCCTCAATATTCCCCCGAGTAGCCCAATAGTGAAGCCGCAGCCTTCTGACGTCCGGACCGACGCAACCATCATAGCTAGCTGGGGCTATGTCTCAGTTGCACGATCAGCAGACACAGCTAGAGCCACCCTATCAAAGTCGCTCACAGTCACGCCAATATCAGCCGTATCACCGACACTCTCACTAACTCACACTGATTCGCGATTCTCGAAACTGCGAAACACGGCAGGACCTACACTTACACTGACCAACTCCATCTCCACACGCTCGACGCATCTACATCGGTCTACTAGTTCATCATGCTTGTCCACGACAAGATCAGTTCAGAGCATAAATCGCACGCGGTCTCGTAGCGGTACATCAACAAGCCGTACCTCCACGCCTTATGGCACGGCCACTCTCACTCTGCCAGGAATACCAGCCTACGCGACTGGCACGCCAATAAATCCTACTGCGTCTCTCTCGTCATCGACGAACTGGGGTACACTTAATGGCACGGGGAATGTGAACGCCACGCGGACGACAACAGGTGCTGTGCCTGCGGAATACACTGGGGGGTCTAGTATACGAAGAGCTCAGGGGAGCTGGCAAGTTGTGCTGTGGATATGCGGGCTACTCAGCTGGTTTGTAACGTAGAAGAGATTTTTGGAATCGAAATCTTTCTCATTCTCTCTGCTATTGCATTTCCAACGTCATCTAACGTGGTTTACAAGCGAGTCGTCAGTACAAGCGAGTCGTCAACCCCACCAAACTTATCCACCTACCTCTACATTTTACAAAATGCCTCCACGCCGTGTTTCT
>QVXC01000484.1:0-24843 GCA_003501895.1 Phaeosphaeria sp. A1 3.1a | reverse complement strand
GTTTGCTTGTTTCTTTGAGTTCATCCTTTGCGGGGATTTTGGTCGGTGGCTGAACTTTGGTGCCATTCTTGCGCTGGATCTTGTCTGGCGAAGAGAGGAGCATCGCAACAGCTGGCCCGAGACACTCTGATATAGCATTAGCACATAATCAAGCTTGCGAGTTAGCGAGAGAGGCATACGCAGTACGACAAAGACAATATACGTCTTCCAATCAAGCTTCCCAAGTCGTCTCCCACTATAATTGAACGCAAGGTTGATCGCTCCACCAAGAATAGCACCACTATTACGATACGCCAACCAGTACGCAAGATACTTCCCGCGGTTCTCTGGTGGCGGGTAGCTCAGCATGATGGCTCCTTCGGCGGCCCAGAAGAGACCTGCGGTTATGCCACATGCTGCTGACCCGACGTATATGAACCACTCTGTTCCGTATCGATTGTTCTGTTGCTGACGTTAGACACTTGCAGTATATGGCGAAATGTTCCTGGTTTGTAATTACCTGCTAGAGTGCAGCAGAGTAGAGGACATATCCAGTCGTGCCCAACGCCAGGGTATATTTCAGGCCGATGTGGTTGATGACGATGGATCCACTCAGACAGGTGAATGTCATCAATGCGAAGAGGATTGCGTTTCCTGCCCTTTGTGTTTGTCAGCTGATGCGGTTTCGAGAATCGTTCCTGCCGCTCCACTCGAGGACTCACATGACAAGATATGGGGTTTGTGCACCCCCAGCTCCAACAGACTGCATAGCGTTCCAAAGACCTGGGGCAGCGAACGCGCAGCATCCCACTACGGTGGCTTGGAAGAAAACGCCATGGAACCAGTTGTAAGGTCTTTCGTCGACGGAGGGGTCTTGTGAAGGAGACTGCTCCCTAGAGATCGAGAGCCGCTTGATCCTGTCCGTCATGTTGGAGAAGCAACAACAAACAAATCACAACCGAGATCTGACGTGGCGATGTGCAGCTCCCACTTCAGGGACCGATATAACATCTTGTATAAGAAGACGGAGCGTCCTGGCGACAACGGCATTGCGTGCTTTCTTGGAATTCGATGTCATTGTGGAGCCCGACAGGTTCATCTGAACGTTCGTTTATGCTCCCGAATAATTGTGGTCTCAACAAAACAATTAGACTTGGTGCAGATGTTCGCGTCGATGGTATGTGTAAAGGCTGCCTGCACCCGCACTAACGAACTGACTCGACTAGCGCAAGATGCCATTCACATCATACCACATGGAGCGATATTTGGACGCTTGTTCGGGTAAACCCCGCCAAATATGTATCGCATCATTGCGAGCATATATTGCGTTCGAATCTCGCATCAGCATCCCCGAATTTCGGATGGCTTGACGCCGTTGCAGCTCAGCATGCACGCTGCCATTGGACTGAGGTTTCCCGGGATGAGGTGCTCGCGACAAGCATCGGATACCTTTACCGATAGATCGAATGCCATTTCTTGTCCTCCATATCAAAGAAGTGAGAGCAGTGTGTGCACACTCATAATTCGACACTGAGGAGATCACCACCATGGGAGACATTCTCCAGAACTTGGAAAGCTTTGAGTTCAAGGGTCAACAACAGACAACCACCTTTGGCTACAATGCAGACCTTCCATTTCCTCTGGCACTACGCGTCAAACCAGACTGGAAGCCAACTGTATCCGAAGCTGTCAGCTACATCGAATCTCTAAGCTCTTCTGGAAAACTCCTCGAACTCGTCCAACAGCACGGCGGCGCTCTCCTCCTCCGCGGTCTACCCATTTCCGATGCAGAAAGCTACAGCCAGATCGCACACGCATTCGGCTTCTCAGCACACGAAGAAGTAGGTCGCCCGCCTGTGCGCACTGTACTCGCAAAGAACGTCAAGACGGCCAACGAGGGCCCGCCGGAGCTGCCCATTTGGCCTCACAACGAGTACGGATGGTCGACGCACAATCCTGCTTGGTTGACGTTTACGTGCTTGCATGTCCCAGAGCGTGGCGGCGCGACACCGGTCATCTCCAGCGTCGGGCTTGCGCATAGACTGCAAAAGGAGGCGCCGGAGTTTTTCGAACTGTTGCTTCAGAAGGGGGTGCGGTATCTGTACCGATATGGTCGGGAACAGGTTACTTCGACGACGGGCGCGAGTGTGTTCGCGGCATATGGCCAACATGTTCATGATGGCGATGATGAGGGGACGATCCGTGCGAAGATCGAGGAGGAGGTCAGGAGGCATAGTGAGTTGTTTGAGTGGCATGCAGATGCAAGTCTGAGCGTTACGCACATTGTGCCGAGTAAGTCGAATATCGCTGTGTCCGCTGTGAAGTCGACAGGCTGACACTTTCGTAGTCATTCGAAAACACGCCCCAACAGGCCTCACAACATGGTTCGGAAATCTGACTTCAGCATACGGTCGCTCGCGCCACCACGGCGCAACACAGCCGCCGTTCCGTGGTGATGACGGATCTTACCATCCTCTTCCTACCTACGGTGATGGATCACCTATTGACACCAAGCATCTTGAAATGGCGCTCGATATTGCGGAGCAGATGCAGGTTTACGTGCAGTGGCAGAAGGGAGACGTGGTGTTGATCGACAATTACGCGGTCATGCATTCGAGACGAGCTTGGGAGGGAAAGAGGACTGTTTTGGCTGCGTTGTGGGATGGGAGGGACGGCGAGCAAGCAAGGATCCAGGACTTTGCGGAGGGGAAGAGCATACTGCAAGGCAGAGAGCAGTATGTAGGAACGCCATGATAGTCAGAGGTACGGAAATCTAGACGGTGTAGTAATGTTGTTGACGTTTTCCATAACCCGTCGCGAATAGATGCCTTGTCATTGGTACCTTGCAGTGTCAGAGAGTGCCCCTTTCATGGACATCGTTGTCCCTTGCTGCTGTGTTGTTGTCCGCCGGGCTTGTGTGGGGGATCCATGGGCTCGGAGATTTCCAAAAGCTCGCCCTGCCGTTGCCACCACACGTGTTAGTACGCCAATCGCGTACACCAATCGCGTACACAAACAGCCTTCCGCGGTCTAGAGGGACGATGGGTGAGGGGCACGTCTGTAGCCAGCGCCGACTACGTAACGAGTTCCAGCGCGAACAGGCATTGCTGCTGTCCATGGGCCAATAGAGTGGCCGTGGTGTATTTGTTGATGTCTAATCACGGGCCGCGCGAGTGAATCTCCCATCGCATGGGCCACCTTCATGCAAAACATGCCGCTGTCATCTCCCCGTCTGCTCTCCTCGTCACCGACCCGCCCACCTGGCATTTCTTTCTTTCGTTCCTGCTCTTCTTTGACGGTGCTGCTTTTTAGGGGATGCGCATTTGCTTGTCTATCCCTGTGTAACGGTCGGAGACGCGTCGAGTGCCAGCAACCGCTGCGCTGCACCTCAGATTAGCCTGCGCGTTAGCCCTCAGCCAACCCAGCCGCCTTCACCTGCACTTTGTCTACACGTCTGCGTCACCCTGCCCCGGTGAAACATACAATCGCCTTTCTTCTAATAATACCCGCAAACACGGCCTGCCGCCTCCCATCGCCCCTTCCCGCGAGTGATCGCGACAACAACACGCCGACCACGTCTACGGAGCACCACCACTGCGGAGAGCAACCGAGGACCATGGAAGATTAGGCGCAGAGCCTCCAGCAATACGAATGGCAACAGCAAACCCTCCACCGGGTGCGCTCCCGGTGGAAGCCTACAATGGCTCCGATCCTTTTATCTCGGGCGCGCACGACACCCACCGACAGCGCTACGCCGCCTTCGACAACTCGCAGTTCAGCATCTATCTGAACGGAACGCCGGCGCAAGCGAAGCGGGCGTTGCAGGCACATCTCGCCGAGACAACACGCCGCCTGCAGGAGACGTCGACTCTGGGCAATGCGCTCGTTCAACAGCGCAAGGAGTTGGAAGCGAATATCCAGGAGGTCGAACAGCGACTGCAGAGCGAGGAAATTGGCCCCGACCTGCGTCACCGTTTGGCCGAGCTCGAGAAGGAATTCAACGATGTGGGAAGAGAGACAGCGCGCGCTTTCCTCCCCAAATCTCGTGCGCCGAGCGGAGAGACGGATTCCGGCGTCGGTGCATCCGTGTATTCGAGCGAAGCGCAGCACTCGCCCACCAAAGTCAGCGTCCCCTCCCGAAAACAGCGGAACCAGCAGCCCAGCCGGATCAATGACATCGCTTTGGCTACGGAGATCTCTACTTCCCTGCTTGGCCAATTGAAGGACCTCCAGGCAGTCTTGCTCGAGCGAGACGAAGCCCTCAAAGCTGCGGATCTCGACCGATCGCAGCTTGAAATTGAAGTGGAGGGCCTGTCGCAGCGTCTACGCACTCTCGATGAAAGCGAGTCCCGCCTCAAGGATGTCAACTGGAACCTGGAAACCCAGGTCCGCGAATCTGAGGCGCAGTTCAAATCAGCGGCCGACAAGGAATCTCGCCTCAACCATGCTTTGAACCTGGCTCGGACGGAAAAGTCAACCATCGAGCGGGAGTTCGAGGACCTGAAATCGCAGTTCACCAAGCTCAGTGACGACCACATCAACAAGGCGAAGCAGAATGAGACCGAGCTGTCGAGTCTGCGGCGGAATGTCACCATGACCGAGATGGAGAAGTCCGCCCTGCAACGCAAAGTCGAGGATCTATCCAACCAGAACCAGGAGCTCGCAAAAGCCATGACTTATCGCATGAACGCCGACGAGCAAATCGTGTCTGAAGACATGTCCCCTGATGTCGGTACCGAGGAACGTGAGACTCAGACTCCCGAGCACTCTCCTCCGCCATCGCCAAGCAAGGCTACGCCACGACATGGCATGCTCGAGTCGGAGACCCTCAAGCATTCTCTTGCACATGCCCACCGAATGATCCAGCAGCTCAAGAACAACGTGCATCGCGAGAAGACCGAGAAGTTTGAGCTCAAGCGCATGCTGCAAGATGCGCGCGACGAGCTAGAGACAAACCGTGGCGGACTCAACGGACCAGGCAGCGCAGGCAAGCGCAGAAAGAACGACAAGGATGTTTTCAAGAAGCCCGCACGCCCTGATCGTCTCGGTGCCCTGCGATCCGGTACTCAGGAGATCATGGACGACGAAGACTGGGAAGAGCAGGAAGGAGTCCAGGCAACACCAAGCCGTCGACCGAGACAAGTCGACCACGTTCCTGGGGCCTTCTCCAGCGGATTCACCTCCGCAGCCGAGACCAGTGCCACTGAGGGCTTTGAGACCGCCAACGAAACCTCAGACGCTGCCTTCGAGACTGCTAATGAGCGCGATGGTACTACTACGGAGACCGATGCCTTCCTGACAGGTGCCGAGACTCTCGACGGTGGCAGCAGCGACGAGTTGACCGAGACTGAAGCTGGGCCTTCCCAGATCACGTTGCGTGCGAGTCGTTCATCGCTTGTGGCCAAGCCTCACCGTGATTCGTATGAGAGCACAGCGTCTACCTCTGGCGACGAGTTCGACGAGCCGGTTATCAGGACCCCATTACAGCATCAACACTCGCGTTTCCGTCTCAAAGCTAGGCCTGGTAGCTCTCGCAGAGCAACTCCTAAGGGTAGCCTTGACTTTTTGGCGGACACACCTTCGACTGTCAGAGACTCGCCAGCCAGCTTTGCCAGCAATAGCCAGAATAACACTCCTGCACAGGGCAAGAGTCTGTTCGCTGAATTGGAAGACCTGAGTGGAGACGAAGATGACGGCAGCATTGGCGATGGAACACCAAGCCGCTCCAGTGTGCTGTTCTCTCCCGAATCATCCCCAGAAGCACATAAGAGATCTCTTCTTGGGCAATCATCTCTCCAGGCACCCGTCAAGGCGGTCATGGTCGATTCTGGCACAATGACAGAAGCAGAGCCCATACCCACTATAAGTCTGTCGTCGGTCCAGTCCAAGGATACTCAACCACAAGTTGCACAGCCAGTCGCGCTGCGCATGTCCAGTCTGTCATCTCAAGACACAAGCCCGCAGACTCCTCGAGTCGACCTTCGCGTATCGTCTGTCTCTGCGCAAGAGACTTCGCCTCAGCTTGTTGTGACACCGAAGCTCATCGTTTCCAATGTGTCCGGACAAAGTACCACGCCACAAGCTCAGCCAATCATTCCACTTACATTCTCGTCACTGTCAGCCAACGAGAGTGTACCGAAGGCTGCAGCCGTGCCAGATCTGAAGGTCTCGTCCCTGTCAACGCAGCACACCATCCCACAAGCTGCGCCTTCCGTGCCTCTGAACATCTCATCGATCTCAGGACATCACACCGAGCCTCGGCAGGTGGCAACCCCAGCTTTGGGCATGTCGGGCTTCGTCTCTCATGAGACACAACCTGTTGTGCCTGTCACTCCCAAGGCTGTGCCTGCAGCTCTCAATCACTCGAGCATTGTTCACCAAAGCAGCGAGCCAAGGGAAGCCGCAACATCTATCAAATCAGTCGCTCCCGCACTGCTGGTCTCCGGCATACATTCACAAGCAACCGAGCCGCACGATGTCGCTCAAGTCCATGCGGACCTCTCCAGAGAGGCTCCTGTCAGCGCACAGCCAATTCCAGAAGAGCAGCCCAGGCATATCCCACTGCAGATGTCCAACATGTCCAGCCATTCCACTGAGCCCGTCGGTCTTCGGCCTCAGCTTTCGGCGTTCTCATCAATGTCCTCACAGGCAACTGCGCCGTCCAACGCAAAGCCAGTGGTTTCCCAGTTCTCAACGCTCTCTGCGCACGCGACCGAGCCTGTTGCGCCTCGCGTACAGTCCCTACAACATTCAAATGTAGAGTCCTGGTTCTTGGAGCCTATCGAGCCCCGAAAACCTGCATTGGTCATGTCAACTCTGGCAACCCAAGCCACCGAGCCAGTGGAGGTGCCCAAGCCTTCGCCATCGCAACTATCAACGCTTGTGTACCAGTCCTCTGAGCCAAGGTCTCCTCATTTACCCGCATTGTCTGTGTCTACTGCAGTCTCTGCCCAGGCCAGTGAGCCGATCGAGGTTCCTAAGCCGGCGCAGCCAACGCTGTCCATGCTGTCTTCGCTTGCGACTGAACCTACTGCTCCACGACAGCAGTCATTGCGCCACGCAAACATCGCGGCTCAATACACAGAGCCCTTGGAGCCCATTGTCCCGATGCCGTCTCGACACAATGTGTCCAGTGTGACGACCTTGCACGACGCACAACCTGAATCGCCAACGTTGCCCGCATTCCTGCCCGCGCCAAGCCGACCGTCGACCGCTCAGCGGATCACACTGCCGGAGCTCAACTTCTCAAGCATTTCGATGCAGGACACTGAGCCGTCTGTTCCATCCAGACCGGTCACTGCGCACCGCGACATGCCTGTACCCTTTTCAATCAACAAGGATAGCTCTACCTCAGTAAATCGTTCAGAGCCTGGCTACTTCGATTCAGTGCCCGCGCTGGGTAATGAGCAGAACGTCGCAGGTAACGCAGAGCCCACCGCTGCTAAGGATGGTCGCGTCCCGTTGGGTGTCATCAGCTCGAACATGGTCTCCAAGCGTGCTCAAACAACGATGTCTGAGCAAGGCACCCAGACCATGGTATCTGCCCAGCAGATTGATAAGCTCCTGTTGGCTCGCAACCCACGTTACTCTGGAACAGTTGCGGCAGGTGTCGTCGAGAAAGCCATGTCTCCGCCACCTTCGCCTAGCAGAAGGCACTCGAATGAGGGTCGGGTCCCAAGAAGGCCAGGCAGCTCTAGCAGTATGCGCTCTCGAGCTGCTTCTCCACCACCACTTCCTTCAGATCACAAGGAAGTGATTGCTGCAGCTGCTAAGAGTCTGCCTCTTAGCCCAGGAGGCGTCATGGGACCACCCACGATGCCTGCGTCAGCATACAAGAAACGCCCTACAACACCCTCAATCCGGAATGGCAGCGGCCTCGCAACGATCAAGACCACAAGTACCACTGTGCGATCTCGTCGTCATTCCCAAAGAGGTGAAGCACGAAGCGGAGCGTCCTCTCCAATCAGCCGTCGCTCGTCGCTATCCTCATTCACTTCTGAGGTCGATCAGCGGTTCAACATGCAGGGCGGCCCCTCGTTCACTCCCAACGGTGTACCAGCTGGCGAGACGGATCCTCGCATGATCCAAGCCATCACACAGACCATGATCGGCGAGTACCTGTGGAAATACACCCGCAAAGCTGGACGCGGTGGTATATCAGAGAATCGTCATCGACGTTTCTTCTGGATTCATCCGTATACAAGGACTTTGTACTGGAGCGACCGAGACCCGCAGAGCGCTGGTAAGGAGGAGATGAAGGGAAAGAGCGTCGCGATTGAGACGGTCCAAGAAGTCGAGGACAACAACACTTCTCCTCCAGGCTTGCACCAGATGAGTCTGATCATCGGCACCCCTGGACGTTCTATCAAGGTCACTGCACCGACTGGCCAGCGCCACGAGACCTGGTTAAACGCACTCAGGTACTTGTGTCAACGCGTAGATGAGACTGAGCAGCAAGTGCAAAGGCCGGCAGCATCTGATGAAATTCAAGACGAGTTCAACGGAGGCTACCGCAGCTCCTCGCGGGCGACTGGTCGCTCGAAAGCATCAATGGCATCCTATGTCAGCCGCCAGACGACGTCCTCCCAGCACCAAATACCAACTCTGCGACAATCAACAATCTTGCAACAGCGTGCTGTCTCCACTGAACCACAGGGCTCTGTCTCGAGCCGGATCAGTAGCTTTATTCGTCCTACCTCTGCTATGCGAGGATCATTCTCAAGTCGCCGTAGCCAAAGCAGCATACACAATGCGACGCCAGAAGAGCCTGCAAGCGCGAACACAGACCTAGGCCGCGAATTCCAAGAACAGATTGAACGCGACATCGACAACATGGTCAATGTTCGCGCATGTTGCGATGGTAAGAACACTATTCTGTATCCTCCTGTACAATTGCTAATTCGCCTCAGGCAAACACGATGTTGGTCACCTTCATACCCACTCCCTGAAGGGGCGTCACAGCAGCAACAACGTCACTTCTCGTCCATCGTTCATTGGATCGCTCAGCTCCAGATCCGCCTCGCGCAATGAATCTCGAGCACAGTCGCGGACAGACACCCGGCCCGAAGCGGTGAACCAAGAAGCGGGTGCCTAGCCCTGTGCCTTTGCTACTCCATCACTTCTGATTTCCTTCGATAATATCACATCTTGCGTCCTTATAACATGGCTAACACGCCGCTTTCATAGTTTTCATTCGCGTCACTGGGACCATGTCCCATTCTCCTATGTACCTCTCAGTCAATCTTTCGGCATTCGGCCATTTCCTATCTGTCTGGGTCCGGGCGAAGCATCGAATTCAATGGGACTGGAAATTGAGCGATCTTTGGCGCTGGCGTTCCATGGTGAAGCATTGCTTGCGTGGTCTCCGCGACAGGCTCGACTGGGGCTGGAGCTGGTCGCAGACGTAACGACACTTCTCTTCGATACTACTGCCTTTTATCCGCGGCACAGCTTGTAACTCCTCTCTTCTCCGGTTGTCTTATATGTTAATAGCCTGTCCTTTTACATTCGTAATGTGGGAATTCGGCGTGTCGTAATGCCATCCGGTGGTAGAAGTTTTGTTAGTGGCCTGGGGTCAGACTGTTATGACGAATCAAGAAAGATCTAAATTGTGAACCTTGTGCTTGTCTGGTGACAACACTGCTGAGATTGAACAAGGGCGACCGCGACCAGTATGACTTGAGTGTGGAGTGCATGAATCTAATCATAGCTGTCGCCTAATGTGGTATGGGATGTTCCATGCAAACAACAGTGCGAGTCTCCGCCAAGACCAGGGCGGTGGCAGAACGAGTCGAAACACCAAACTTTCCAGAAACGCGTCAGTCGCCGACTCCTTCCTCCCCATCTCCACTTTCGCCTTGCGCACAACCATATCACGTCAAATACTTCTTTTCTGCGACTGCGGGCAGCTCCCACTTTAATCACGACAATATCTTCCATCGACGCGACTCATCCGACTGCAGACTGACTCCATCACTCCTTTGCGAAAGCACGCGACAACATCCAGTCAAAAGCTGTCGCAATCACCACCAACCGATTCCTTTAAGCTCAAAATACACCTCAAAGAGCGTACAAACATCAGCGGCACGCTACCGCAATCATGGCTCGTAATTCCGAAAAGGCGCATTCTATGCTCTTCCGCTTCCGCGCAGCGCAAGCCGCCGAAGCAGGAATCATCGACATCAGTCGCACACGCCGCCCCAAACTCATCACATCCGTCACCTCGATTCCCGTCTGCGAGAAATGGCGTGGCCAAGTCCTCAAGGAGATATCGCGCAAAGTCACCAAGATTCAGGACGAGGCGCTGTCAGACTACCAGATCCGCGACCTCAACGATGAAATCAACAAGCTCATGCGCGAAAAGCACATGTGGGAGAGCCAGATTCGCAACATGGGCGGACCGAATTACATGAGGGGCGGAAGGGTGCTAGATGAGGACGGCAAGGAGGTACCGGGTGGTGGGAAGGGATACAGATATTTCGGACGCGCGAAAGAGCTGCCGGGTGTCAAGGAGCTGTTTGAGAGGCAGCAGCGGCCAGAAGACGACGCGGGGATTCAAAAGGGCAGGGAGAAGAGGAGCGAATTGAGGCAGAGGGTTGATGCGGGATACTACGGGTACAACCTGGATGAAGAGGATGGCACACTACTTGCGTACGAGCGCGCGAAAGAGAAGGAGGCGTGGGACAACTTCATGCTGTTGGGCGACGATTTGAACGAGAAGCCGAGCAAGGCGCAGTTGGAGTGGGTGGAGATTCCGGGCGATGCGGGCGATGGAGTGAGGTGGAACGTGCCGACGCTGGAGGAGGTCAACAACGAGCTGATGGAGAGAAGGAGAAGGAAGTTGCTGGAGAAGTTAGGCGAGTAAGCGTTGTCGCTCTACGACGTGTCCCCGAGCGTAGAAGCTTGGGCGAAGTCCATGCAAGCGGTGGAAGAAAGAAGAAACGAAGACCAGCGATTGGAGTCGAGCGACTACGAAGGAGCTGATTTCAGTAATACACCGCACTAGCTACCATCCGAAAGACCATACATGTACCAGGAGCACTACACCAGTGTATCAAAAGATCAGACGACAGAATATTGGATGTAAAGTACTTCAGAGTACTTTACTCGGATTGAACACTACGGTGATCGTGTCTAAGTTCTCTGGGAAGAGTAAGGTTTCAGAGGGCATGTGCGGTGCATTACTACATCAGCCCATTCGTAGTTGGCTCATGAAGCTCATATATGTATTTTAGCAGACCGTCGAATAGCAAGAGCGGTATCGGCATAATAGCGAGATGAACATCTTATCCTATTCAGCATCAAAATGCTCTCTTTTCCTGTGCGATCATGCTATGATTTGACGTGTCGCTGGGAAATTCTAAGAGTCGGGATCAGATTTTGAGATTCGGATTGACATCGACATATTCGATGTTGAAGACGACTATGAGCTGGTCAGTTGCGTCAGACTTACGTGCTCGACACACATAGTCGGGCAATTCGTTTTCTCCGCAGGGGAAGATGTTCGAGGACGGTGAATAAATCTGGCGAGTTCGGGGAGCTTTGTCAGGAGAAGATTAGGAGAGCGGTAGCTGACGAGAAGGTCAGCAACGTGTATCAGAACCGATCTTGCAACGATACAGGCAGAGCTTTTGAAGAAGCTGAAACCTTTCACGGCTGGCGTAGAATGTCGTATGTATATTTCATTATTAGTTAGCGACATGGACGCTCACTTCTTCTACCATCTCCTACAGAATAGCCTCATCACAACCCGCCTTTAGGTATGGGCTCAAATCTTAGAATGTATTTCTTTTACGCTAACATAATGCCATGATAGAGCAACATCACCAAGGCTTAAATCCAGCTCGCGGAAAAAATCATGGAGTCAGCGGATATCATCTTGAATTTTGTAGACACGAATCATGTCATGATTGATAGCGAGGCCATCATACTTATATGTGTCTTGGCAGCCCGTCAAATAGAAAGAGCAATATTGGTATAATACTTTACTCGACACAGCCCTAGTCTTATACGTACCATGCTATACCCTTCCCACCAATTAATGAGCAAAGATAGACCCCTCCCGTGCAAATTCCCATCGTCGTCCTCGTCGCCTAACACAGCCTCCTCCTTCATACAACATCGCCCGCAAATAGTCTAAGTTAGCCTCACGCATTCACTATCCGACAGTCAACTCGCGCACACACCCGACCCTGAAGATGGCGCACCAATCGCGAGGAAACAATATTCGGTACATGTGAATGTTTGGGCGGAGTAAGTACACAGCGGAACGGAGCTGGTTCTTAGTGATGGCAATGATTATCCGGCATCTAGATCATTGTTGAACATGCGAGAAGGGATACACCGCTTTATAATTGAAGAAGACTTGGGGGAGGCGTATACGAGGTATGTCAAGGGGTATGGATGCTGGCTTCTTTATCACACGTCTTTGCGCAGCATTTCAAGTGCTACGTAGAAAGATGAGATGAGATGAACTACCAGCGCGTGCGTTACTAAATCCCATCTCCTGAATATGTGCTTAGACGGGTCAACGTAGACGGACGTTGGTCTTCGCTTGATGGGAGAGGGGGGAGGGGACGAGGAGCGAGGGCTTCTTGGTAAATATGTGTTGCGATTATAGTTAGATTGGATATCATAGTCTACCGTTGAGATCTTTGTCTTTTCGACGCCATGTACATTCAGATTGGCTATCATGATTCATCATCAAGGTCTTTGTCGTTTCGATGATATGAGGTGTGGGCGATGGAGATATCCTTGCGCTGGTCTGGGGTTGAGGAGCCTATTTTGGACCTTTCGTGGAGGGCAGGGCGACGATGTTTCTTGACATGTAGGTGACGGGATTATATTCAGATGGGGTAGCATGGTCTATCAGTGAAGTTTTTGTCGATTTGATGATATGAGGTGGGGGTGATTAGGCCATTCCTACCTCCCTTGGGCTGATCTGGCGCCGACCGGCCCATTTTGGACCCTTCCTGGAGGGCAGGATGGCTATGATTAGGATTGTCAGCTCGAAGGTATAGCTTGGTGGTTTGTGGATCATTCTTCGATTATGGTTCGCAAAGGCTGTCTTGGGAGCCGTGAGGAGTCTCTCGCCTTCACCTTGGATTCTTTGATGGGCTTGATGGGCTTGGTGGCGATAGACGTGGCACCTCCTGCCAGATGCGGGCGATATTTCCTTCAGAGAGGATCTTGAGAGCTGCTCTCTCACCTTTGTCCACCCACTTGAGAGCTAGCGCCGTGCTGGCGGTTGGGAGATATAAGAGCTGGCTTTACTCAACCTTCTGCTTCCCACAATTACAGCGCAACGGTTTCGACAACTTACTCTACTGCGCTCTACCTACTTCAAATCTTTACTGTGAACGCGGTATTCAGTCAACCTCCCCTTCAAACATCGACCTTTTGGTTGACGACACTCGCTTTGCTCATTCTCGGCACGGTCAAGCAACATGGACGAACGCATCCTCTCCTTTGAGGAGTTCCTGCCTTACTACCACGCACGACGTCGAGTTCCCTCGTATGACTCCGCGATCGAGCGCATGCCCTCAGTACCATTCTACGAGCTCGACAGGGAGGCTTTCGATGCAGCTCTCAAGACGCTTGTGGAGATGGTAGTTCACTGTCTACAGGGTGCTCTCGACAGCGACAGCGAGCTGCAAAACCTGAAGCGCACAGCCTTCACTCTCAGTCAAGTGAACCGCAGTCCTCCTGTCAAATTTGCTCTCCTTGGAGCCCAAGGCGCGGGAAAGAGCCTCATGATCAATGCTATATTCGATCGGGACGGACTCTCATTGACCGGAGCAGACGGCAGCGCTTGTACCAGCTCGACCACGGGCTACACTTCCTTCCCAAAGAGCAGTACGGGACAGGACATGTTCTACGCGAATATCCGCTTCTTCGACTGCGACAAGCGAGCAGCAATTCTTGAGGAGCATGCGAACAACTACTACTACTATCACAATGTGGACGGAGATGATCGCAACCCAGACAATAAAGACGACAAGGACAACACCTACCAAGACGAAAGCAGCGACAGACAGAAGGATACAGCCGAAGATGCCTTCACCACTCTTTTTGGCACCGTGGATGCTTTTCGGGACTGCTGGAGCGAGGCCGCTCACAAGAGCGGAGAGTTTCTGCGCTTGTGCGTCTTGAAGAGCGAGGAAGCAGTGAGCGAAGAGGCAGTCGACTCTAAGTGCATCACAATCAGCACCGCGCCAGATCAAGAGAGTCTGTTGGAAAAGACGAAACTCTTCATGGCCACCGTTGAGGATCGCAGATGTCTCTGGCCGCTCGTCGACAGAATTGGCGTCTCTTTCTTCCACACTTTATCGGAGCTTGGCCTCGAGATACTCGATCTTCCTGGTAAGTAACTCAGTGACTATGTTCGGGAATATTGACTAATGTTTGCCAGGTTCGGGTGACTCCAACGTGACTCGAGCTAGACACGCCGAAGAGGTTGCGAAGTCTGTTGACGTTCTACTCCTGCTCGTGGACACGATTCGAGTCACGACGGATGACGACCTCATCAAACGAGCTCGTGGCGCTATGGATACTCATGGAGTTGAGAATGTCAAGATCATCACCACAAAGATTGATGTGAGCATGTCGACATTATTAGCCAAACCACGCTGACATCATTAGGCATTGTCCAACGATGAGCTGGCCAAATGTGTTGGAGCACGATATGACCGCGTTAACCGTCTGCTCATTGATCTTGAAGAGTAAGAAGCTGCAATCGAGGACGATGATCAAGAAGACAGCGATGGCCCGAGCCCTGCCTCTAAGAAGCGCCATCAACTCGAGAACTATCGCTTGTACCTGGAGTCTGTTCGAAAGCGTATAAAGATCACAGGACGGTCAGAAGAAATCAACGCCAAGCTAGCCGCCAAGTTCACGGGTCGTACATCAAAGAACATACCCCAAATATTCCATGCATCGGCATCAGAGTATTCGAACTGGACAACGGGATCCAGGATCTCGTGGGCGAAGCAGCCAGCGCTACCTGTGGAGATGACGGGTATACCAGCGATCCGCAACTTCCTGAGGACTCTTCCTGCTGACAGGAACCTCACGGACTACGAGCGCCACATCCAGATGGTCGTGCAGTCCTTCATCAACAAGATCAAGCGAGCTGTTAGAACGGACACACGGGATGCTAAGTTTTGCACTATCGCGAACGATTTCGACGACCTCCGAAAGAAGTTTATGTCTTCCCTCACTTCTCAGGCGAAATCGAAGTTCCAAGACTGTTCGGATGAAGCTCTTGTCAAAATCCAAACAGGCGTGGTGACAGTCAAGTGCCAATTGGATGAACAGATGACGACCAAATGGCTCACGTACAACAGCGCGGCATTCCTCAGAATCATGAAATGCGGCGGAACAGTCACCAAAGGCGTGTTGCAAGCCAAGGGCCTTGTACATGGCTGTAACCTGAACAAGGAACTCGCTAGCATCTTGACACCGGAACTCAGCACATGGAAAGCCGCATACGGTTCATGCATGCAGATCATGGGACCTGCCATGCTCAAAGCGGTCAACCAGTTCTGTTCCAAAGTTCTCGACAGCTTTGACGAATCTGGCGCAAATCTCGCTACCGCGGAGAAGGCGAAGAAGAAGTGGCAGAACTTGCGTCATCGAATCATGATCAAGATCACACTCATGATGGAGAAGGTCAACGAGGCGAAGAGAGAGGCATACTGTTCTGCGACTATCAAACATGGCCAGGAACTCAGCACCATGGCCGAACTGACCGACAACATCTACAAGAAAGTCTTCAAGACCGATCCCGCCGAAAAGCCTTCCGTCGCTGGAAAGACTTCGGCCAAGAAGAAGTATGTCATGCCGAAGCTCCGCTTCAAGAAGCTGCTCTTGCAGAAAGAGTTCCTCCACCTCGACAACCACTTCATCGACCGCTTCATCGCCCACTTCTAGGCCAAGTTCGACAACAAACTGCGCATGCTCCTCGAGCATCATCTCGGCGGCATCAACGAGCTGCTCGAAAACTTTGCCGAGAGCCTCGGAAAGAACAGAGACTCCAACTACCGCGACACTCCCGAGGGCCAGGCCATTCGCGCGGATCTCGTCAAGCTCATTCCACGGATGGAAGATAAGGCAGCTGGGCTAGAGAAGATGCTTCAGCAGAGGCCTCAAAGGAGGGGGACGAAGTGGACACTGCGGGTGCCGCTGCTGCTTTCGATAGCCTGGATGGAGACGATGCGGACGACGACCTCGCAACTATCTACAAGAAGATGGGGATGAAGAAGCGGATCGTTGGGGCGCCTGCTGCTGAGCAGAGGGGAAAGCGCATCAAGACTGAGTACTAAAGGGCTGGACTCGATGGGCTCAAGGCTTGGAGACGTCCAAAGCTTGCAGGGCTTGGAAATGCTGCGTCACAGTGATATTCACAGTGATGGCATTGGGAAGTTGTACAGGTGGTAAGAGATGGAACATGATTGGATTCGCTCTATCAGCGCATACATCGCTTATGAGCGCGACGTGGACGCATATGGACGCATATCTTGCTCCGTCCTCCTTCTTATTTCTTATTCATGGATCTATGGGGTGGGATATATATCTTTCTCCAGCTCTGACATCGACAATTTTTCTCAAAATAAGACATCTCGATACGACATACACATATTTCTCATAATACTGAAAGCTAAACTCTTATACATTCATCCACCTAATCAATCTTCACTGCGATGCAAGCAAGTGTACGGAATGCTAACATCATCACCAGTCACTCTGACAATCTGCGCCGACACAATGCTGAGAAGTCAAGTATCTACATTCCTTGTACCATGCTATGCATATCTTCTACATATCATACACAGTATTTCTACTCCCTCTCCCCTCTCCCCTCTCTACCTCTCCGCCAACATATTCCTCACGCTCTTCCAATACGGCTCCTCAATTTCCTTCTGCACCTCCTCCTTGGCCAACCACTTGAAATCCCTGAAGCCAAGCTTGCTCTCCTTCAAATTGACCTGTCCAGCCATGATGCGCGCCTTGAGGAAGAAGGTCTTTGCGCCCTGTTCGGTTAGGCCCGAGGGCGTCGTCTTCGCGTGAGGGTATTCGAGCTGGTGGTGGCCGATGGGGACGTGGCCGACGAGCCAGGTGTTCATGTTTGGGCCGCCGGAGGAGGCGAGGATGCGGGATGCTGCCTGGTGGTTGTTAGTTTCTCTCTCTCTACCATGTATACCAATCGAAATGGTAATGGGATGACATACCCCGTGCAAGTTTTCGTCGTTCAGCCTGTCAGCGGGAAACTCCCACTTCCCCTCTTTATTCTGAACCAAAAGATACAGCGTCCTCGTCAACGCCCTATTCAAACTCCTCTGATCGTTCTTCTCGTCCGCCTCCGTCCTCCTACTCGGCGGCTTCTCAAACACCTCGCGCTCCACCTTCTTCATCCCCTTCTCCACCTCCTCGCCCTCTGCCCGCCCGTCGCTCGCCGCATCCTCCAATAACCTCTCAACCTGATACTCCAGCTCCGGCTCCCGGGCCCCGACTAACAACTCGTCGTTCCACCGCTCGCTGTTGTACGCAGAGTACTTCCCGATGTCGCGGCTGGGCGTGAGGCGCTGCTTCATCTTGCGCTTCCATTCGAGGTCCGCGGGCGTCCGCTTCTTGAAGTAGAAGTAGCGTGTGAAGGGGAGGGCGAGACGCTCGTTGAGGCGCTTCTGGTAGAGGAAGAAGGAGGATTCGAAGGGGTGGAGGTCGCGCGTGAGGAGGGGAGGGCGGGAGAGGAGGATGGAGGCGTTGATGGCGTAAGAGGTGGAGGGACTCGTTTGAGCAACTGGGGGGATGTGCTGTTCCGGGGTTTCAATGGTGGCTGCGGCGGCGGCGATTGCGTAGGTGCGTGATATCGAGTCTCGACATGAGCGGCATATTGAGGTGCCTGCGAGAAGTTGTGTTAGCCATTGCCTCGAATTACAGTACCGTCCAACTCCAATGCAAACCTTACCAGCTCCAGAGGCCAATCGCCTCGTAGTAGTCTGTCCAGCGTTCATCCTCTAATACTCCCACTCCTGTGCTGTCGTCCGTCGTCCTCGTACCCTGACGCTCTTTCGAAAGTTCGAAAAGTTGCGGGCAGCGGAAGTCCCAACTTAGCGCCTTGGCAGCCATCTCTAACTAACTTTTCTTCAACCGCCGCAGCAGCCTTTGAACTTCTTCAATCCACGGCACACATCCTTATCCCCAACTTTTGCTCGCATTGTCATGAGATGTTGGTCATTTAGCTGTGCCGAGATTGACAGCAGTCTTTTTCGCTAGCGGTAGCTTCACATACTCCTAAAGTATACGGCTAGATAGATTTTGCTCACATCCATACGTGTCTGGAAAGGCTCTTTGCATCGCGTCTTGTTCCGTCGTACGCATACTCCGATCAGCGCTGAATACACGCGACCTGCATACGTGGGTCTCGAGGCAGCATTCGTGCAGAGACAGTTCTACGTTCATTGGTTCTGAGACTCTATGTTCAATGTTTCTGGGGAGCAGAGCGCGGCTCTCGAGTCCTAGTGTATGCGTCGATATATAACCCAGAACAATGTGCTTTTGCATGCTTTATGATAGTCAGACTATAATACATCGCACATCATACTTCATGTCTCTTTCGCTTCAATTTGTCCCTGAATTGCTCGGTGGTTGTTCTCACCGACGTGCCAAGACCAATCGCGGGACGCGTCCGTAAATTTCCAAAGCAGCAGCTCCAGGTACACCACAACCCCACGATACCCCTCACACACCACAACCATGTCTCTGTCGATACCCAACGCCCCAAATGCGGGCCTCTTCAAGCAGGGATACCAGAAGTACGCCTCCATACACTCATTCTTGCACCACAGCCCCCACTAACCACACAATAGCTACGATGCCGAAGATGGAGCTGTTATTCGCAACATCGACGCATGCCGCACAATCGCCCAGACCGTTCAGACGTCGCTCGGACCCTATGGACGCAACAAGATTGTCATAAACCACCTCCAGAAAATGATCTTGACCTCAGATGCGGCAACGATATTGCGAGAGCTGGAGGTCGTTCACCCCGCCGCCAAGTTGCTCGTGATGGCCAGTCAGCAGCAAGAGGCGGAAATGGGTGATGCGACCAACCTTGTCATTGTTCTGGCGGGCGAGTTGCTCAAGCAGGCTGAGGAGCTGATCCGCATGGGCTTGAAGACGAGCGACATTGTGTTGGGATTCGAGAAGGCACAGGCTGCGGCTCAGCAAACACTAGAGGGTATGTCAAAATACAGGCGACAATAATTTGGATAATACTGACGGTATGGCAGAGCTCGTATGCAACAAGGTCGAGGACATGCGATCAGTCGAGGAGCTGAGCAAAGCCATTCGCACAGTCGTAGCAGCGAAGCAGTCTGGCAGCGAAGACTTCCTCTCAAAACTTGTCGCCGAGGCCGTCCTCGCTGTCCTCCCAAAGAACCCGACTCACTTCAACGTCGACAACGTCCGGGTGGTCAAGATCATGGGTGGCAGTCTGGAGCAGAGCAAGGTTGTCAAGGGCATGGTCTTCGCAAGGACACCAGACGGCACAATCCAAAAGGCCTCCAAGGCCAAGGTCGGAGTCTACTCGTGCGCGATTGATATTTCACAAACAGAGACCAAGGGCACGGTTCTGCTGCACAACGCAAAAGAAATGATGGACTTCACCAAGGGCGAGGAGCAGCAAGTCGAGCAAATGGTCAAGGAGCTGCACGACTCTGGTCTGCGCGTCGTCATTGCCGGCTCAACCATCGGCGAGCTCGCCCTCCACTACCTCAACCGCTACAACATCCTCGTCATCAAGGTCCTCTCAAAATTCGAGCTCCGCCGACTATGCCGCGTTGTTGGCGCCACACCACTCGCCCGTTTGGGAGCCCCCATGCCCGACGAGATGGGCAGCATCGACGTAGTTGAGACGCTCGAAATCGGCGGCGACCGCGTCACCGTCTTCAGGCAAGAGAACGAGCAAACACGCACAGCGACTATTGTCCTGCGCGGCGCAACACAAAACCACCTCGACGACGTAGAGCGCGCCATCGACGACGGCGTCAACGTCGTCAAGGCCATTACTCGGGATCCCCGCCTCGTCCCAGGCGCTGGAGCAACCGAGATGCAGCTCATCGAGCGCATCAAGGCCATCGCCGACCGCACCCCGGGACTTGCACAGTACTCGATCCGCAAATACGGCGAAGCCTTCGAAGTGATCCCACGCACCCTCGCCGAATCCGCCGGCCTCGACGCCACCGAAGTCCTCGCCCGCCTCTACGTCGCGCACGCCGCCCAAAAGGGCCGCAAGGACGACGAGTGGAGCACCGGCGTCGACATTGAAAACGACGACAACACGGGCATCCTCGACGCCAAGGACGAGGGCATCCTCGATCTCTGGGTCAGCAAGAGCTGGGCTATCAAGTTGGCGACCGAGGCCGCGAGGACGGTGCTCAGTGTCGATCAGATTATTGTCGCGAGGCAGGCGGGCGGGCCTAAGATGCCGGGGAAGGCGCAGGGCGGGAACTGGGATCAGGATGATTAGAGAGGAGCTTGGAGGGTGATGATAAGATGTGAGTAGATTGATGAAAAGATCAAGACTACAATCACATGACTTGGAGATGCACCTCGCGTGATGTGATGTATGGAGTGTAGACTTCATGTAACACAAGTACAACCTCATCCTGTCACTCACTGCACGACTGATATTAGAATATTGATTGATTTAAATGCTAGGCTGGTAATCTATAGCCCGGCAAAGATAACCTTCAGGGGCCTAGTGCTGGCCTTTCTCTGGGTATCCTTCTCGCCAACTCCGTCCTTCCATGGCTCCCAAACGCCTTTTTCCACTATACACTCCGACCCACAGTATAGTGTCTATTTCTTCTCTCCTTTCTTCCCCTCAGGCGTTTTGCTCCGCTAGAGCTGACCCATTGGCGCACCGAAATTGGATGAGGGAGCCTTGAGCCGGATGCCGTCAATCTCCTCGGTCGCGCCCGAGCGGGTCGTGTCTGCAGATCCTTTGCGGCTCAGCTTGAGGCCCTCGTCGGTCATCTCGAGAGAATCGGATATGAAGTCTGCGCTCGACTTTCTCCTTGCTTTCGGGGGTGCCGCCGTGCTCGACCCTGCCTTGGGACTCGGATCGACGGCGGCACTGCTGGAATCTGCATGTGAACTTGGCTCCTTGACCGCGCTGCTGGACTCTGCTTTCGGGCTCGGCTCGTCTTCGTCATCAAACTCGCCCCTAAGCACCGCTTGCTGCTTTGCGATCTTGCCCAGCATCTTGTCCAGCGCGCTCAGCTCGATGTGGTCCTCAGCGCCGTCGACGGGGTTCGCAGGAAGTGTCAAGGCCCCCGTAAGTGCTTCGTCCAGGTCGGGCGTGGCGACGCGGTCGTCTGCGGGTGGCTGGACTTCAAGTTCCTCTGCTATGGGGAGCGTTGGTTGTGCTGCTTCCTCTGCAGGCGACAGGGCGCGGTCGATCAAGGGTGTGTGGCCAGCATGACGCCTGTTCGCCTCGGGCAGCGGGGACAGCAAGGCGCGTGTCGTTGGCGGGGAGAGCGGGACCTCATCATTGAGTTCATGGATTGGCCGCGACACGGTCGGCAGCGCGATGTGCGGATTCAAACTAGCAGCCCGGCGTTGCAGTAATGACGAGGTCTGCGGCGGCCGTTCTATGGGCTCTGGCTGCACTGGCGGATCTCTCCGAATCTCAGGCACGGCGTGGAAGAACTGCGGCTTCTCGGTCAACATCATGTCGTCGTGTGGCGGCGTGGGCGTGTCTGGGGGAGGAGAGGACGCGAGGAGCATGTCAGGACGAACGACGTCGCATTTCACAAGTCCCTGCCAGTCCGTCTGCGTGCCCACGCTTTTGATGCCCATGATGCTGGTTCACTACGTAACAAAGCGGCGCTAATCCTCCGGAGGCCGTCAGCATAAAGAACGGCGGATATGTGGGTCGGGTTACCTGCCCTGTACTAGCCTCGGGTGATAAATGCACGATGGGAGTCGAGCCGTGGGATCTGGTAGTGGGGGTGGATGAGGAAGACGGTGATGATGATGGTGAAGGCGGGGTTGATAGCAAAGCGAAAGATGGGAGATGAGAGTGAAGGATGTTGAGCGAGTTGACCGGTGGCGGGTTTGCTAAGACTGTGGTATGGAATGTTCGTCAAACATTGGTGGCCGACCTTGGCCATCTGGACGTTCCCGTTCGTGTTGCTGTGGCAGGAGCGATCGGCGTGCTACGTGAGGGATGCGGCGGCAGCGACGTCACAGGCACCAAACTCTCGAATCGGTGTCGCGACGCGCAAGAGCGCCATAATGGCCCTCGCGCCTGTCGAGCCGCCTAAATTGCCTGCTATTCGCTTCTGAATTCATGCTTCGCTTTTGCTGCCGCCGACGTTGATCCGCAAGCGTTGGCCTTCTTCCAAGCAGAGTGCGTGAAGATCTGCATGTCATCATGCCTTCTTTTGGCCGCGTCCATGATGCCTAACTGACTGCCATGGCTTTGAGATGGTTAGAGGAGGCTTCGTATCGTCGTTGTAACCGTCAGTAAGCTTGGTTGAATATGAAGACCCTCAGGATTAGTGATGATTGTCGTTGGAGAGCGCCAGGACGCCTGACTTGACGATGCGAGAGGGGTAAGACGGCCTGCAACAACATATTATCCTGCTTGCTGCGACCTTCTAGAAACGCTAGAAGATGCCATAGACGTTACAGCTGCCCTGCCCACTTCGACCAGGCTCCAGACCACAGCTATCCAGGTTCCGCCGTCCTCCGCTTCACGCCCCAGTCTGTCTGGCTTTATTCAGCCTCACCCTTCACATCCAGATTCCTGGGCGCATGCACTAACACGCAGTCTCGTGAGCAGTCCAGTACCATACTTTGGGCGTCGTTCGTAGGCGGCTGCGCCAACGTTTACCCTCAAGAGGGCCGCCTGCGCCACCATGACGGCCACCAAGCACCACGCCAACTCCCCAGGCACGAACATGGCCCAACTCCAACCCGTGATGGCCGCGCAATGGAACTCTGGAAACCCACGAAAGTTCTCGATACCTCATGCCAACAGCACGGGCCCGTCAGAAGAAGAGCTGCCCCCGTTTCCCGACCCAGAGGTATCGTCCATCCAGCTAGACCACAAGCCCGGCGCCAAACTTAATTACACCTACTATCCAGCGTCGATCAGACAAAACCACAACAACCCATTCTCGCAAACGCTCATCGTCTACCTCAATGGCTTGATGCTGCCAAGAAGCAGCTGGGATCCCTCGATACACAGCTTCCTCGAAAAGCGCATCGTAGGCCGCCTCCCGTACCCAGGTCTGCTGAGCTACGACCGCTACGGACAAGACGAATCAGACCGCGACCCCGGCGACACGGAGCCTCCGCCATGTCACGGACACGATGCCATGGCCGCTGTGCAGGATCTCAAGCAGCTGATTCTGCAAATATGGCGGGAGCATCTCAACATCGCCAAGCCCACGCACTTCCCCACGCTGATCTTCGTCTGCAACTCCATCGGCTGCGCCATTGCCCGGCTATTCGTTGAGCAAAATCCTGGAACCGTTTCAGGTCTACTATTCCTCGATAGCATCATGGCCAACTCCGACCAGCTCTCCTACTGGCCGAATCCCGACGTGAAGAACTTTGACGCACACACGCTGCCGGATGGCGTCAGTGCGGATGATGTGCGCGAGACGAGACGGAAGTACAGGGAGATGTTCCATCCCGATGTGCCGAATATGGAGGGCTTGAGTAGGCGGAATCTAGCAAAACTACTACCGCACGATGACGCGCCGAGGCTGGAGGGATATTTGGGGAAAGGGCCGTATTTGACGGTGGTGGGACATGATTGGGAGACGTTTGCGGAGCAGAGTTGTATGTACCTATATCTCCTTACCTTTCCCACTTCCCCTCAACCTCAATCCCTTCCCTTCCATCAATCCTCTCCCCTCCCTCCCCCCTCAATCCTTCCCCCCAATCTAATCCCCACCAAGATACCGGCTCCCTGCAAATCCCCAAAATCCTAACCATGACCTACGCCAACCCCGCCTGGCGCCGCTACAACGAAGGCCTCGCGCACATCACCGACGAGGGCCGCTGCATCGGGCCCATTGTGGCGGTTGGATGTGGGCATTTTATCCAGAGGGATGGGCCTGGGTTCGTGAGTGATGAGTTGGTTAGTCTGTTGGATCGGGTTGTGAATCGCGTGGAGCAGGTTAGTGAGCGGGGGACTGGATAGTGGGGAGAGGGGGACTGGATAGATTAGGGGTAGAAGGGAGGAAAGAGGGGAGGGGGGAATTAACTGCATCTCAAGTTTATGATTTCAATGGTTTCGAAAGGCGAAAGATGGAAGAAAAAGAGTTGTTCTGATATGTACAAGTACAGATATACAATGGTCGTGGTTCTGATGCGGTGGGAGTATCTTGGCAGGAACCTGATTAACGCACATGCTCTCTCTCTCTCTCTTTCTCTCTCTCTCTGCCTCGAATTGATGAGTGTGTCCAAGGCGCCTGCAGGTATCCAAAATGCCAAATGTCAACCAGTGGCTGCTGATCTAAACTTCATCTTTGTCTCGAACCTCATCTGCCGCATCACATCCTCATATCCTCGTCTTCAAAAGCCCTCCATCTCCATCTCCCCCATGAAATCATCATCCTCTTCCTCCCTCTTATCCTTATTCCTCCTCTTCTCCCCCTCATCATCGTCCTCCCCATCCTCTTTCCCCTCGCCCTTCCCATCCCCCTTCACCATCTCCTCCCTCTCGCTCCCCTCCAACCCCGCCCGTTCCGCCGCCTCCATCCGCACCCGCAGCGGCCGACTCTGCATGTAGCTCTCGAGATAACTCGCCCCGAGACTACTCGGATACCCGTAGGATCCTGCCTG
>QVXC01000483.1:0-24916 GCA_003501895.1 Phaeosphaeria sp. A1 3.1a | reverse complement strand
GGTTGGGGGGAGGGAAAAGGAGGAGGCAGAGATTGGGGGAGAGGGCGAGGGAGAGGGAGAGGGTAAGGTGGAGGAGAGGTAGGAGGTGTGAGATAGCAGGGGCATGAGATGTGTGGTTGACGAGTCGTGAGTAAAGGATGGAGAAGGGTAGTGCAATGTGTGGGTTCGTGGAGCTTGCCATGGGCGGAGATATTCTCTGAGGATCATGATCATGATTGAATATTGTCGAAAAAGGACCTAATCCGAAAGAATGCACAGCACTTTCAACTATATGCCATGATACGTAAATGAGCTTAGAGGCGCACTTGACCATTATAACAGTAGGTGCTCGGTTTGGACACATCCCGTGTCGGATATGTCTTTTTAGGCCGATGGGGCATGGGAAAATATCTTGCTACATGATTAAAGGAGGAGGGATGTGGCAGAAGAGGATATGCTTGTCGGCGGGTATCAAATGATACCTTAGTAAATGTGAACAAACATGGTCATTATGTGTATGTAGTACGGCAGTCGATACCGGGTCGGCAAACGTAGAGCACTCCATATTCCACATAGGTTGTTTTATCATCTACCATAGTTAACTAACTTATACGTTGTTGAAGATTCATGGCCAAGAAACCTTCTACTAGTGAGTGCTGGAAGCAAAGGTTGTCATTTTCCGTTGTATTGCACCAATTGCAGGACGCACCGTCACCGCCGCAACATGAGGCGACGAATAGTAACATCCATTATGGTAATCATACTCGTAGAGCACACACGATGTCACACCTCATTGGCTGCGCAGTTCTGATAGTCGAGGGTTTCAATGAGTCAGGACAACGTCTTACCTTCTTCTGGTACTATCGCCTTCCGCCCGGAGGTGTTAAATGCCATAGGTATACCGTATCAGATCAATTGCCGAATGTTTCGAAACATCTGTCGAAGCGGTCAAACCCAAGCCGGCTGGAAATGCCAAATGCGGCACTGATTGGTCGTGAAGGGGGTTCCGCCGCCGATAGGCGACAACTTGGGCGGCGTGTTAGACGAAGCAGTGGAGCAGCGGAAAAGCTTGTCTGAACAGTGCCGGGGCCGATTGGAGGCCGTTGGGTGGAGCTTTGGCCTACACCATGATGTCATTCATCTCAATTGACGCCCGCTGTTCGCCTACGGGAGGTTGTCTGGAGATCAGGATCTGAGGTAACATCAGCAGGTGTGTGTTATTAGGCCGAGTTCCGGCCGCGGTTGCGTGATGGCGGGAGCTTGTCGAAAGATTTGCTGCCCAACCACACGAGATGCAACGGCTATCCTCTCACCGCTTGCTTGGAGGCGACTTCGACATGCCGTACACCGTACGACGGATCGAGAATTCTGCTTGCGCAAGGGATGGTTTCGCGCAGCATCTGCGAGTTGGTTGCGATTGCCGAGATTCGAAGCTGAAAGAATCACCAGAAGCGATAGGGTACCAATTCCCAGGGTCTGCCATGCGCGTAGATGTGCAATCCTTGCTCTCGAGGCTGCACGGGCTGAAGCGAGGTGCTTTCAGATACGAGGCGTCTGTCAGGAAAATAGCGAGGGACCCCGTGGGGCAGCCTATCTCGCTCGGGTAAATCTAGCGGTGAGTGTCGACCAAAGCCGAAGCATGCCATGCGCCGTTCCACAGCGTCGAGGATCGAGCAGTTTCAAGCAGAGCATGCCTGGGATCGATGGATCTGGGCAGTGGTGAGGCCCCAGTCTGGGCCTTCAACGAAGCACATATTGGAGACGCTCCTGCTTATCCGTGGCTCGAGGCCTGTGCGGTCTGGATTACGACGGGTGCGACAGCATATCGTGAGATTGCCAAGCGAGGGCGAGCGCATGAGCCATGGTGTTGCGGGGAGGTTGAGGCAGGATTCCTTTTGTCACAGAAACGGAAGGTGGGGGTTTGCAGCCACCATGCCCAAAATGTCGCCCGCCGCCAAACGACATGGCAGCGCGCTTGGAGGCTCAAGTATGACGCCGCGAGCCGAATCAGACGACGGTGGTGTATTGCGGTTTCGTCGCACTTCGCAGCGGGCAAAGCGGCGCCCAATTGTGGTGCTCTTGCGGGCACTGGAGCTGTCGGCCACATGTCATCTCGCAGACGACACCCACGCTGTCGAATCGTCGCGCAAGGCCCCCGGTCGACGAGGCCGGTTCGTGCAGGACCACCAAGAGGTGCAGTGGTTCTGTGTGGCTCCCAGTACTAGTGCCGACTGAGTGGTATGGCGCTATGTGCTGTGCAATACAATTCCAACAAGCCTCGTGCTACCTACTCGGCTGGCTGCCCCGCGGTAACCGCAGATTGGGTCGAGCAGCGCCCGCATCATTTCTGAATTCTGGCATGGTAGTCGAGTGGTTGGACGGCATGTCTCTCTGGTGTCGGAGGGAGCAGAATTAAGGTTCGATAAGGGTCCGGCACACGCGGGAGGGTTCAGATGGCCGTCGTCTCTTCATGTGACGCGACTGCACGGCGAGTGTGACCCGGAGAGCTTCACGGCGCCGCGCCCCTTGCCGCACGCCTCGCAGACGCACTGAAATGCAGCACGCGCCGCTAGCTGTCGCCTGTGCAGCGCGGTGAGCCAGTGCAGTTGCCATTGCTCGCTGTCGTGTAGCCTTCTATGGCGGCGAGCTGGGGCCGGATATCTCTTCGTTTCGTCCCACATTGGCCCGAGCGACAGCAGCTAGCGGCCTGCAGATGCGCGCAGGCCTCGGCGTTATGGCTATCCTGGTGGATAGGCCTGAGACATGAGTACAGAGACGGTGGTGCATTCTCAGCTGCCACAGCGGATGTTGGGAGCATGCTGAGGTCGAATTGCAGACGTGCATCAGATATAGTCTATAGAGGAGAGTGGCCTGATGAGGGTGAGGTCTCATGGGGGCGTCAGCCGAGAGGCACGGTGCCAGAGATAGGCGCAAGTTGACTGCAATGGGCGGCCACAGGATGTCGAGTACTCGAGAGGGGCATCAATAATTTGCTGGGAGACCTGAGAGTTTCTCAAACAATCGCACGGAGACTAGAACTCCCCCTACCCTCCTCTCCCTCCATTTTGGCGGACATCGTCGAGACCTCCAGGACTCGAGCACGTCGTGAACCGTATCAGATGCGCGGTGCGAGGGGCAGGGATCAGCAGGCAGGGCAGCAGCGAGGGACCCCTGCTAGCGCGCATTGTCCCCCCAATCACACCGGACAGGGTCTCGCTCGCAGAACCTCCACCAGGCATTCCATGATGCTCCAGCGGCGGTTGGCATGCTCTGCTGCTCACCGCGCATTCTCCTCGCCCTCAGCGTGACACTGTGCTGGCCCTCGGCCCTACTGCTGCGTCGACTGCGGTGCCGGGCAGCAAGACTCGAGAGCGTCCCTCCCAAGCAGGAGCCCCGCCAGCTTCGTGCGGACCACCCAACGCGGCAGCCCGCCGTTCGGGGAGAAGCCATCTAATTTCACCATATCGTCTGCTCCACCAGGCGCCGGGCCTGTTGTTGTTTTCGTCGTCGACACCCTGCACCGCGCTGCGCTGCACGTCTGTGTGCCGCACTTTTTTTGATATTTTTCGTGCTGCGGCTGCAATCAGGAGCGTGCATTGGGTCGCCTCTGCCTCGCAGCAGCCAGTATCGCTACCCCGGGCGCTGTCGGCGTCTCTGCATATCGCTGCTGCACCTCTCTTTGGTCACCCTCTCGAGCACGCCGCTTGGCTCGCTCGTTCTGTGCTACCGTCCGCTGCGCGACTACTCTCCCTACGCCGCTGCATATCATCCATCTGCTCCGCCGCCGGTTGCTCGTCACCTAGGTTCCTCTGCCTAGGGCACCCAGAGGCACAAGAACGGTGCGTCGAGTCCAAACTCCACCCCGCGCCAAGCCTACACACAGCATTGTCCATGGCAGACAGTCGCTGCAGTCACTACACGTCTAACACACACTGACAGTGCAAGCAGCAGCCGCTCGTGTCCGTCTACACAGGCGCACCGCAGCGTCCCCGCGACCCGTCCCTCTCAACGAGGACCCTCCGCCGCCAGACGCCCCCGTCCTTTTCTTCAGTCGCGGTCACTCCAGGACCGACCTCACAACCGCCGGAGCCCTATATGCAGCCGTTGTCTGCAACTCCAATAAGATGGACACCGAAGATGGGCAGGTCTTCATAAGAGTACACCACACAGCCAATCGTGCACTGCGTACCCGGCGCTGACTCGGAGACAGAATCTTGCCTACTTTGTTCGCACGCACGAAAAGGCCCTCGCAAACGCCCTCCAATTGCAGCGGCGCTCGTCCAGCCATGGCCAGTCTGCCGTCACCTCTCCGGCCTCGCCCACGGGCCCTGCCAGCCCTCCGTCGTCCTCGTCGTCGAGCGTGTGGGCCGCTGCGCTGTCGCTGCCGTCTCTGACCTTCACCTCACAGGCGATCAAGCCCGCGAAGCTCACACTGACACCCCACCATCTCTTCTACCTGCTCTCACGGTTCGAGGATCTGAGCATACCCGTAGGCCCAATGAATGTGCGCCTCGAGAACATCCACACAGATGCGTCCCCCACCAACTACGTCTCGTTTCTGAGTACCGCTCAGCGCAACAAGCAAAAGTCGTCCGATCGCGACTCCGTCCATTCCGTGTCCAGCGTCCGCAGTGTGATGTCGGGTATGTCTTCGCTTTGGTCGTCCCTGCGCATGGGCTCTACCAGCGCAGCCAAGCTCGAGAGGCAGAAGGTCCAGCTCCAAGAAGACTTGAGATACTTGTACTCTGCTTTCACCAAGATCCCGTGTCTCCGACTTGCCCCAGACCACAAAGCCCGACTGATCGCAGGCTATGAAGAATTCCCGTTTGACACTGCCGTGCCTCTCTTCGCTTTCAAGAACGTCACGGCACTTGAGATCTATGACATTGACTTTCGCCAGTTCTATGGCTGGGACAGACTGGCCGAGAACCTGCGCAGCCTGACCGTGAAACGTGCTGGTGTCGATGACCCCGCTGACATTCTCATCAACATTGTGCTTGACGACATCGACAAGCGTCGTCGGAGGTCGGCCAAAGCACCTTCATCTCCAAGCACGGCCTGGACTGCCTCGAGTCCTGGCCCCAAGCATGCGCAGCTGGCGAGGTCAGACTCACCACCACTGTCTCCTGCTGCCAAACAGAGCACTAGCCCTCGGAACTCGGCGAGTGGGCGAGACTCCTCTTCGCGAGCATCTGCTGCTCATCGACAGCGCAGTACGTCTCCTACTCGGCCTCCCAGCTCGCGCCACGGCTCGTCGCATGTCTACGGCCGCAACAGTGCGCCAAACATTCGGAGATCCTCGGGGAGCTCAGGCTCGAGCATAAAATCAACCACCCCGCGCGGCAGTTCGTCAAACCTCCTGTCAATGGGCTGGTTCCCGTCGACCAAGTGGAGGTTCTTGAGACATCTCAGTCTCGCTGACAATGCCCTCACTCACATCACGCCTGCTAGCATTGCGCCATTGGCCAATACGCTACAGTCCCTTGACCTCTCCACGAATCTCTTTACTGAGATTCCGGATAGTCTTGCCACCCTGACTTCTCTCCGTGCGCTGAATCTGTCCAACTGCATGATTGAAGGACTGCATTCTCTTGGGCGAAACCCTCTGCCAGCGATAACGACGCTTAATTTGCGATCCAATCGACTGACTTCTTTGGCTGGCGTAGAGCGCCTGTTATCGCTCGAACGTGTCGACTTCAGGGACAACAAGCTCACTGACCCTACTGAACTCGCGCGACTGACCTGCGTGCCCGAACTATGCGAGATTTACGTGTACCGCAACCCCTTCACCAAAACACATTCTTCCTACCGTGTCACCATCTTCAATCTGTTCCGCAAGACACCGGGATACACAGACGATGTCATCATCGACTCGACTGGCCCTACCGCTGGTGAGAAGAAGCAGCTCGTTGATCGTGTACCAGAGGGGCCTGGTGGTCCTGTAGTGCGAGCTCCCCCAGAGGACGATGTCCAGCCTTCAACCTATGTGCCACCAAAGGTGGTCAAGGCGATTGACGCCCCCTCGGAAGACATCGACGCTCTCCAGCGCTCTGGCTCTTTGCAGCGTACGAAGAGCAGTCGTAGCGCTCATGGCTCGCAGAAGAAGAAGAAGGGACCCAAGCGAAGGATTGTTGAGCTCTCTCAGAATGACACTCTGCAGCGCTCGTCACCTGCTGGTATTGCCAGCCACGCTTACGAGGACATGCCTGCAGGCCAAGCCCCCCGACTGATAAAGCCAACAGTCGAGTCACTCGCCAAAGACAAACCTCGTTTGGAACAGCCACCAAAGGGACAGGTTTCTGGAGATCCTGCCAAGAGACCGAGCCAGGACGATCGAGCTGTAACGGATGACACCCATACTATTCACCAACAACTACCGCCAATTGACACTACCACCACCGCCAAGTCCCCGGACGCCCAGCAGGCAGAGTTTGACGCTGGGAACGACCTGTACAAGAAGAAGATCGAGGCCCTCCGCCAGGACTTTGGCAACACCTGGCTCAGCGCCCTGGGTGACGACAGCTGGGACTCCACATCGGTTACCAGCTTCCCCTCTGACCGCGGATTTAATTCTCCCACCATTAGACCAACACTCCCTCGGACACCAAGCCAGGGTATCGTCTCAGGAGGTCGAACGCTCGGGTGATTTTTTTTCGCTCACATTTACTCATATTGCGATACCCAAAAGATTTGTTTAGCTGCTCTTTACTCGGTTGTAATTTCTCAAGGCTTTGCTTACTCTTTCTTCTTCATACCGTCTCTTGTTTTGATTTTCTCGTTATGCATGGCGCCGGCTGGGTTTCGATACTTGAGCGTTGCGGTATTACACTCGTTGTACTGCTACGATGTTCCGTCCCTCGCATCCATGTCTACATGTTTTTGTCGGTGGCATTCTGCACTTTTTCAAAAGGAGTGGCTGTGCCAGCATTTTCTCTGCGCTCGTTTCCTGTACCATATTCATAAGCCGGCGTTCTTGGTCTCGCATGTGCGAATAATGCTAGCGACGATACAACGGCCTACTTCTCCGCTTCATACACGATCATGTCATTGCGGCGAGGGGTTAAGAAGAAGCAGAAGAGGGGCGTTTGTTTTCCATCTTGTTTGCATAATGAGCGTGGAGACGGGATTTGGTAGATACCGCATCAATGTGAAGACGATGTTCTGTTCAATATGGAATTGTATGAATGCTGTGAAGTGATATTGGAATGCAATGCAGAAATGATGATTCTGGGCCAAGGGTGATATCAGCCGGATGTGTGAAGATTACAACTCAAGTGCTAGTGTAATCGTGCACGTGACATACAATTCACTCACCAGAACTGGCATAAAAATTGAATGTGAAAGCAATTCCGCATGTGCAGGGCATGACGTGCATGGAGTCTGGAACGAGGCAGTGCAGATGATTGTCGCAAGCAACATGTTCGCATGGAGCGACCCGTACTTCAAGTGTTTGAAAGCCGACGCCCGAGCCTAGAGCTGGCACCGGATGTTGGCAGTTCGTAGCACAAGACAAAGGGAGGTCGGGCTGCCCTGTACTGACAGTATTGACAGGCATGAATGGCAGCGTTGGGTAGCATGCTCATGGGCGAAGGCGACGGTTCGCGGAGCACAAGGATGACAGTGGTCTGCGTTCACTGCTAGCGTTCAGAGCATTCAAGGCCTCGTGCGTCAATGTGATTAAGTCGCGGCGCTGTGGAGAGTCGATATTTTTCTCTTCCTTTTCACGACTCTACCTGGACCATTGCATTCTCCCGCCCCTGTACCTCCTACCGCGAGCTTGCCATCAGCATCAGCCATTGTTGCCGCTGTCGACCGCGCGTCTAAAGAGGCCTAGTCCCGCGCCAAGGCCTAGGAGCCCTTTCGAAACCAGCGAGTACGCAAAACTACTCAAGCGCTGTGACCCTCACTCGACTCCCGCACCACGCCCTGACTACCACTTTTCCACAGCCTCACGCCGCCGCTCAACTCTGCACTGCAGCCACGAGCCCGTAGCCCCTCTGCCAGCTGTCGCCACCGTGCCCCGCAGCACCTCGCACATCCAGCGGTCTTGCCCAGGCAGGCGGTGAAGTCACCCTCAGCAGCCCCGGCAGCCCAGCATCCCACCCCAGAGCCTCCGGCCACAACAACAACGCCTCGCGCCCCGCCCACCTCGCGCGCCCATCTGCCGCCCCGCGCAGCACCCAACAGGTAGTCGTCCGCCAGCACCCCCGATTGACGACCGCATCCCACAGTCGCACCTGCCGCCGCGAGGTCCCACCATCGCCGCCAGGCATCTCTGAGGGGCTTTGAGCCATTCTCCCGCCAGCCACGCCCGCCGCTCTCCTGCAGTCACTCCAGTCCGACTCATTGAGACCACAGGTATGCATCCTCTCTTTTGCGCTCCGTCGGGCACACGCGGAGCCCCAGAGCTGTCGCGATTGACGCACTCGTGCCCGCAGCGCCGCGCCCGCTGCGATGCTCCCGACACGCCAACGCTGCCTCTGCACCCTTGCTGACAAACCACCAGAGAGTTATCCACGACAGCGACGCGCATCTCCCCTTCTCTGCCGCGCGAGGTTCTCCCTTGCTCCCCCACCCGATCCACGAGCCAGCAGCCAGTCACAGCTATGGCGGAAAACGAGGTAGACTTGGACTCTATCATAGACAGGCTCCTCGAAGTCAGAGGCAGCAGGCCCGGCAAGCAGGTGCAGCTCCTCGAGACTGAGATCCGCTATCTGTGCACCAAAGCACGAGAGATCTTCATCTCGCAGCCCATCCTCCTCGAGCTCGAGGCACCCATAAAGGTTAGTACTCGCGTGCAATCCTGAGGCACGGACGATGTGCCACATTCAGGAAGTGCTGACACTCGGGATCCCCAGATTTGCGGTGACATCCACGGACAGTACTACGATCTGCTCCGCCTCTTCGAATATGGCGGGTTCCCACCAGAGGCCAACTACCTCTTCCTCGGCGACTACGTAGACCGTGGCAAGCAGTCCCTCGAGACCATCTGCCTGCTGCTCGCGTACAAGATCAAATACCCCGAAAACTTCTTCGTCCTGCGCGGCAACCACGAGTGCGCCTCTATCAACCGCATCTACGGCTTCTACGACGAGTGCAAGCGAAGGTACAACATCAAGCTGTGGAAGACTTTCACCGACTGCTTCAACTGCCTCCCGATCGCTGCCATTATCGACGAGAAGATCTTCACCATGCACGGTGGCCTGAGCCCCGATCTCAACTCCATGGAGCAGATCAGGCGTGTGATGCGACCAACAGATGTAAGACTCGACGCAGCGCAGCACACTGACACAAACACTAACCTTGGCAGATTCCCGACTGCGGTCTGCTCTGCGATCTTCTCTGGTCTGATCCCGACAAGGACATCACTGGCTGGAGCGAGAACGACAGAGGTGTCAGCTTCACATTTGGCCCAGACGTAGTGTCTCGCTTCCTGCAGAAGCACGACATGGATCTCATATGCCGTGCGCATCAGGTCGTGGAAGACGGCTACGAGTTCTTCTCAAAGCGTCAACTTGTGACACTATTCAGCGCGCCCAACTATTGTGGTGAATTCGACAATGCTGGTGCCATGATGAGTGTAGACGAGAGCCTGCTCTGCTCGTTCCAGGTATGTCCATGCTGTATGGAGTCTTCCTGGACATGTGCTAACAAGACGCCAGATTCTGAAACCAGCCGAGAAGAAACAAAAGTACGTTCCCAAGTTTGGCGGCAGCAGGCCCTCGCCTTCGGGCAAAAACAAGCCCTAGAGCAGTCAAACATTCCTCACTCAGAACACATACGAACTTCTCTACAGCAGGTTTGGGCGTCGTTAAGCCTTCCACGAGTCGGACCCCGAGTCAGCTTTGCGACCTTGAGCTACAGCCCACCCTTGTATCGTTTTTCGCCCCCTTCGACGACCGAACACAGACCGACATGTATACACGAAGCTCTCCATTACGTTCCTGTTTTGCGAAAACGTTGCACGGCCTGACGCTGCGACGGTTATTACGGCCCCGACCGATGCGGGGAGATGGGTGGGCCTTTGCATTTTGTGGTCGCGGGTAGACATGAGATGTCGAGGGCTAGCGCCAAGGCCCATTTGTTTTCAGCGTCGAAAAGAAGCAAAGATAATACGAGTTACGGCCAGGGCAAGGTTCACGGTTGTCTACACGAGCTTGAAGAGTTTTGCAAAACGTCTAGCTTGGTTCCGGGTTCAGTGGGCGACGAGCGATGCAGTTTTGCGTACGGCGTCTCCAAAGTTGTCTCGATTTTGGCCTTGTGGACTAGTTTAGGTCCAAGTTATGGTGAAGGGCCATTTCACCTGATAATGTCAGTCATTTCTTTTGTTGCGTTTCAACGAGCAGTGCCTAGGGGATGTAAGCTATGGAAAGTCGTTTTGCAAATCAACGGTCATGAGACAGTCTAACACAGATTCCGAGAATTTCCTATGGTGATGATGTTTTCGGTCGTGATACCTTCTGAGTCGTCGAATGCTGGTTGCAGGGTCTAGACTAAGAGGTGTCGATAAATTAGTGAAACATTTTCGAGCGCCATGACAGCTGTCAGGGCTCTATGTGGTGAAATATAGCCAGACGCGGACGCTGTAACGATTGGGCACAAGATCCATGATGTCAGTGGTGTTTCGTTTTCCTCGCGTGCAGAGCCGGTTGGGGCAGCGAACGGCGGGACAGGAATGTGCAGCAGGCGAGAAATGCACACGTTTTAGACTACCACCCCCTATGCATGCGGTGTGTGTGAGGCTGAGGCAAAAATTCAAATGTATTGGAAGCGGGCGCCGAGCAGTCCAGAGCAGCCTCGTTGGGCCGTATCCGAGTGGATTTTGGGGCTCAGCTGTATCGAGGCGCGGCGGGCGGGCGGGCTTTGCTAACGTTATGCGTAAGCGCCGCCCCGACCACTGCACCGCCAATACACCTGCCCGTCTTGGTTCGATAGATACCTGGTTGCTCTGTCATCGCGTCACTCACCAACGGGCTGCTGTGTCCCCGTCCTGCACCCTCGCCCGCCTCTGTTTCCCTCCCACTCGACGATTGTGCGCTGTTGTCGTGAACAGTGACCAAGTGGCCCAATGTCGCTGCTGCTGTTATAACGCCCGTCAGGATACCCCGGCCGCCTCCACTGTCGTCACTCCTGTGTCGCCCACCGCCCACAAGGCCATGAACATGGCAGAGTACGCGTACGTAGCCGCCGCACCGCCCAGCGACAATGCATTGTTGCTGACATTCACCTCTGCTACAGGTTCATAACGCACAGCGCGGCCCCATGGGTCGGTCACGGGTCTGGCAGCATGACGCCCTCCAGGCTGCGCTCTCTCTCGCCCATGCCCAAGGAAGTCACCCGGTCGATATCCGTGCCGCAGCTCCCCAAGATCACGCAGAGCCACCATGAGAGCGACGGCATGAACACCATCCCCGACCCGCGCGCTGCCACGCCCCAACCCGCCATTTCGCGGAAATACTCCAACGACTCGCAACACCCCGATCTCAGCCAGGAAGTGTCCATGCTGAGCACCAAACTCATCAACGCCATCAACCACTCCACCATGCTCGACGACTCGCTGCAACAGACCCGCCACGAACTGGAGACGGCGCGGGAAGAACTGGCGCGGCTGCAGGCCAAGGTCCAGGAACATGAAGAGAAGGTGATGCGCGGCCTGTTGGTCGACAAGGTCGTGTACGACAAGATGGAGAACCAGTTTGCTGTAGAACTGCAGGAAGCGAGAGACGGACGAAATGCGGCAGAGGCTGCGAAGCGGAAAACGGACAGCGAGGTCGAGAACCTGACCGCCGCGCTGTTCGAGGAAGCCAATGTGGTGAGTAGACTGGACGAGCGTCCTAGGCAAGGCTGACGAGTTGTAGATGGTTGCAGCAGCTCGTAAAGAGACTGAAGCCTCGGAGAAGCGAGGCGAACACTTCAAGCAGCAAATCGCCGATGCTGAAGTCCTGCAGCACTCCCTCCAAGAGCAGCTTCAGGACCTCAAGGGCGTCATGGAAAAGATGAGCATGCAGGGCGATGAGACTGAAAGTAACACGCTAGGGACCACGACTGCGCCATCGACGCCCGGCGTCTCCTCTGCAGACAAGATGAGCAAGCTGCTCGAAGCTGTCAACCTCACGCCCAACACCCCAGGCACCGAGGACTTTAGCCCTGAGCACCCCCTTCACTTCTCCCACCTAATATCTCCCGTCCTCCGCTCCGACCTCGCGGCTTTCACCGAGTTCCAGGACATGCTCAAGATCAGCGCCCGCGCCTCTGCACCCGCTAGCCGCGTGTCGAGTGGAAGCTACGGCAGTCTAAACGTGCTCGGCCTATCTCTGACGAACAACTCGAGTTCGTCATTACCAGGATCCGTCAAGTCGCCTACGAATGCCGGCAACAACTCACCACGAGATTCCTTAGGCAACGGCGTTGGAATGCCAAACTTGAAGGACGAGAAGTTCTACAAGCGTGCTCTGGCTGAGGACATCGAACCTACCCTTCGTCTGGATATTGCGCCGGGACTGTCTTGGATGGCCCGACGGACTGTTCTGAATAGCATCACTGCTGGCTCCATGGTCGTCGAGCCAAACCCACCTTCTACCTCACGATTCCGCAGTCCGGTGTTCCCGTGCTCGCTGTGTGGAGAGTCCAGGAAAGGCGATCATTACGACAGGAAATACCGCTTCAAGACAGCCGACACCGAAGACTCACAGCGATACCCACTCTGCGACTGGTGTCTGGGCCGAGTACGCGCAACGTGCGACTATATCGGTTTCTTGCGAATGGTTGCAGCTGGACACTGGCGGGCAGAGACGGAAGAGGAGAAGAAGACTACATGGGAAGAGAGCGTTAGACTACGCGAACGCATGTTCTGGACTCGAGTCGGCGGCGGCGTGGTTCCGTCCTTTATTCCTCTTCGTGATGGCCCGAACAGTCCCAACTTCACAATTGCGCCACAGACGACGGACGTCGAACGGTCAAGCGAAGATGGTCCGGCTCAGGCCGTGATTGTTCCAGTCGACATCTCTGTTGATGGCCCTGTAGCCGACCGAAAGAGCGAAGACGACCCCTTCCAGGCCAAGGACGGAGAGAAGCCGAAGCGCGTCTCGATAGGCAATACCATAATATCAAACAGGGACAGTACGCAGACTCTGACCCAGGACGAGGAGAAAGCCATCGAGGAGCAAGCCGAGGAGCAGTTACACAACGAAGTCCGAAAGTCGATGGAGGTGAAGCAAGCGGCGGCAGAGGTGGAGAAATCTCATCTGGAGAAGCCGCAGCTCGAACGACAGCGGTCGAGCTCGAATCCACATCCCGCTGAGACGCTCAAGGTGAAGAAGAAGGAAGAGAGACTGAGTCTGCAGATTCCAGGCAGCTTTGGCGCTTGATTGAATTGGACATGGAGGAGCGGAGGACGAGTGCATATCTTATCACCCGAGATATGTTTTCATACATGACGGAGCAGTATTTATACGAGCATTATTTGCTTGTCGACATGGCGATTGGGGTTCTGTCAAAACTTGAGAGACTTGGATCGTTCGTTTGGTCAGGTCATCTGGCGTATGGGTTGGGTTTGGCGTGGGAATTGGATCTAGATACCAGGAGTATTATTGTTAATGATTGAGTTGGAGTTTGATATGGATGGGAATGGGGATGGAGGGGGAAGGTAACAGGGGGATGGGGGAGGTACAAGTAGGAGTGTAATATTAGTATATTTATCTATCCATCATCGATGCACTAAATGGTTTACCCTGAAAAGTCATGGTGATATGATAACCTCGGTGAGAGTAGAGAACGTCTAGGCGGATGTGGTTATATGTCAGCGAGGAGAGGCAAGAGGGTAAAAGTAAAAGTACGTGAGGTGGTGCGGGGTGGGGTGTAGATAGGTGGGATGAGGGAACGGTGCTCGAAGGCTGAGTGGAAGTTTTTGAGTAGCGAGGGATGGCGTTGAGGACTGATGTCGTTCTGGCTGAAGAACATATATGTTATAGCATGGAATGGAATGGTGTGGAAGAGATGGAGAAGGTAGCATACATATCAAATATTTAGGAAGGGCAGGTTTATCTGGATATTCCTCTTCTTCTTTTGTTATTTTCGTGAATAGATGGACGGTAATCGACGAAGTTGAGAACTCAAGTAGGTCCAGAGTAGGTCTATACACCCCTTCGCTATTCGGATTGCTGGATTGTTGGATTGCTGGATAGCTAGTCTAGACTTAGTAGCGTAGGATATCGTGCGTGTGGGAAGATGAAGTGAACTGAGCTGAGTTGAGTTGAGATAAGTTGAGTTGATTCTGGGGCGAATTGTCTTGCTAGTTTAGATAAGGATATGGGGGAAGTGGAAAATCGAGCGGAGAGATGAGATGCTTGCTGGAATCAGAACCGCGATTGCGAGTGTGCCGTCGATTCCCATATATGACATATGCCATGATACAGAGAATAGTGATAGTAGACTGAAAAATCGCTTCAAAACTTCATCAAATCTGCGTATGTAAGATGCTAGTACGTTTGTTTGCATGCAGGTTTGGTGCTCACCTAGCTGTTCTCAGATTCCTGGACAATTACCACTTGCTCGGAATATTCCAAATAATGACGATGACATCGATGCTACAATGGCAACGATGGGCGATGGGCGATGGGCGAACGAATGCAGAAGAAACTGTAAATCCTAGGACTGGACTGGGAGATGCATGGAATTAAACAATGGGTATCATTTTCGAACTAGAGGTATGCTGCTGTCGGCCACGACAGAATATGGATACCGCTTCAATCGTCTCTGCTAGGTATTATATCGTACACACTCTTCCTCCCAACCTCGGCTCTAGAAAAACCTATTTTGACTTCCTGGGCCGTCCGCGTCCCCGTTTCGGCTTCTCGGCGGCCTCTGCCACGTTCTCGGTCTCCGCTGGTGCGTCTGCGGAAGCTGCTGCTGCTCGCTTTCGTGTTGTTCGGGCTGGTGTTGATTCTTCTTCGCCTGCTTCTGCCATTTCTTCGTCGGTATTTACGCCTTTCTTGCCCTTCTTTCCACGCTGCTTGCGCTTTGGACGCGCTGATGGAGCAGCATCTTCTTGTGAGGGATCTTGCGACTGTGCTGGGGATGTTTCGTCGTTGTCGGAGGGATCTGCGGATTTGGACGCTTTGCTACCTCGTTTACTCCTCTTCTTGCCCTTCTTTGAGCTAGTCTGGGAGAGCGCAGGTGAAGGCGCAGAGTCAACGTCCATGGCATCATCAGACGCTACTTTGAGTTTCTTGCTGCTCGGTTGTGCAATCGTCGCCGCCTCTTCACCATCCCCCTCACCATCAGCGACAACGGCCTCCACATCTTCGATCTCGCGCTTCTTCCCCGCAGCAGCTTCCTCGCCGTTGTCGTCGAATTTCTTGTTGATTTGCTTCGCCTTCAGATGCGCCCTTGCTCGCTCCTTCGCCATCCGTTCTGCGCGCTCCAAATCGTACTTGTCATTTCCCGCAAGTCCATGCTTGATGAACCTCGCCGCGGCACCGACGTCTAGCTTGGTTTTTGGCGGGCCTGCGTTCACGCGCTCCTCCGCCTGCTTGATCTTGCCAAAATATCCCTTGAGGCGCGCGAGTTCTTTGAAGATTGCGTGTTCCTTGGCATTGATACCACTCGCTTGCAGGGCCGAGTATAGCAGCGACTCAATGCTGTAGGCCGCGAGCACGTAGAGCTTGGCTTTGTCGAGCAAGGGCAGTGACGATGCGGTGGTGGAGAGTTGTTTGTCGAGGAGGGGAGCCAGCGTCTCGGTGAGTTCGTCGATGTTGACTTCGAGGTCTTCGACGAGGTCGGGAAGGTCTGTTTGTGGGTCCATGGTGATTAAAATCACGTGTGCAAAGCAGTGCCGGTCCTGCGACTCGGGAAAAACGGGTTTGGCGTGTTGATGAGTCGAGTGTCGCGAATGCGCTGGTTGGAGAAGGAACAATGGTCAACATAAAATGTTGCGGGCCGAGCGTTTTCCCGCTGTTAGCTCTGCGTCAAGTCCGACAGCCTCACAGCGTCATTCACTGGAGCACCACAACTAGGTGGACCCTTACGTTGATTTCTGTTCGAGTTTCATGTCTTTCTGCATGTAATTTTCAATTCTCTCAAGCTGTCTTTCCTTTCACTCTCACACCACATATTCAGGCTTCGGCCTCGGGTACCTCACAGATACTCGCGATGCAGCTCCGGTAGCAATTGCGCGGGCCGGGTGGCTATGATACAAAAGAGGCGGTTTTCTTTGAGTCGCCAGACTGCGGAGAATGAGACGAGTCAGGACGAGAGTGGCAAGACGTGCGTGGGCTCAAGTGTTGCACGATATCTTAGCTTACATGCTGCAGAGAGAACATGACAGAAACGAAGCCTACGCCAATCGCTCGCGATGCCACCGACTTCTACCGCGCACAGCCTGTGTTTGACCGGCGCATACACGTCATGGGTGTAGGCAATGTTGGCATATTCATTGCCCATGCTTTGCGCGGCATACCCAATCCACCTCCCGTGTCCTTGATATTCTCGAGATGGGACAAGTTGACTGAATGGAATGAGTCGCGACAGAGATTGACTGTGCTGACCGAGGGCGATGCTGAGATACGCGACGGCTATGACGCCGAGATATCTATTCCCCGAATACGGTACCACGGGAAGGAAGTCGGCTTGAACGCATCTTCTGCAGTGCCAATCGAACCACAGCCTGGAGCTCGAGGACCACCTGAGGAAGCGCTGGCTGGAGAACCGACGGAGCCTATCCGATCGCTCATCGTATGTTCCAAGGCTTCATTCGTACTGCAAGGCCTATCTTCAGTGAAGCACAGATTGAATAAAGATTCTGTCATCTTGTTTCTGCAGAATGGGTTGGGCATCGCCGAAGAAGTCAGCAAGGAGATATTTCCGGACCCTGAGACACGACCTCACTATATGATTGGCATCAACTCTCATGGTGTGAATAACGCTACAGGAGGTGACTTCACCACTACTCACGCCGGATTTGGCACTATATCCCTTGGTATCCTGCCTCATGAAAGAGATCGAGACCCAACGTCGCCATACGAGGAAGATTTGCGATTCACTGCGAGCAAAGACTCTGGCCCAGTCCAAAGGAATCCACCGGCAGATGAGCTGAACGCAGACTACCCTCCGCCTTCATCTGCAAAGTTTCACTGGACGCCGTATGAACGCCATCTCCTCCGCACGATGCTGCGCGCTCCAGTACTGGGTGCAACATCCTACTCGCCACCCGACCTCTTGCAATTGCAGCTCGAAAAACTTGCCGTCAATTGTATCGTGAATCCACTTACTGTACTCCTTGATGCACGCAACGGGTCTCTGCTGTACAATTACGCTCTTACGCGAACGATGCGTCTTCTACTTTCCGAAATCAGCCTCGTGATTCGGTCTCTTCCCGAACTGCAATACATTCCGAATGTCCAATCACGCTTCGATCCAGGTCGCCTCGAGACCGTCGTTGTGGGCGTGGCGAATAGAACGAAAGACAACATCAGCAGTATGTTGGCAGATGCGCGTGCTGGCAGACAGACCGAGATTGACTACATCAATGGTTGGATTGTTCAGAGAGGAGAGGAGCTGGGCATCAGGTGCTTGATGAATTATATGATGATGCAGATGGTCAAGGGCAAGAGTGTGATGATCAGTCGTGAGGTTGGGGATGGGTTGCTGATTTTGGAAGACATGAGTGAGAACGTGGATATTAAGGAGAAGGTTGCTGAAGATAAGAAGGGTGACGAAGCAAAGGACAAAGCAAAGGACGGGGAGGATGAAAAACCTGTAAGAGAGTAAGATCAACGCGCAGTAACATTTAATCGTGTATCCGGCAGTGTGCATCGTGTTTCCCGCCTACTGATGCAGTGTTTCTCTGGGTAGGCCATCACCTCATGTCGCGTCACCTACTTTCGGCTGCTAGATTCGATCCTGCGGAGCGCGAGACACCGGCCGATCAGGCCTATAACAAGGGGGCTCCCTTGTTGATGCCGACAACAAAGCCACCACCGGCAACGACAAGAAGGAAGCGCCTGAGAGCCGGAGACACCAAATCCCAAGCATGGATCAAGTTCAGTGAGGTAGAAGAAGACGATGACTACGCTGCGCCATTGTACGCCGTCATGCTCGGCTACGTGGTTGATTCAGACGTCGAGAGTCTCGAGACCACTTAGTCCATCACCATCTTCGAGCTCCACAAGCTTTATGCTCCGGCACCAAAAATAAATGTAATCAAAGCCATCCAGGATGGGTCAGATTACAAGACCACCGATGGCGATGAGAAGCGCACAGCGTAAGTTGCGCTCGTGGCCACTCTCAAAGCCATGCCTAGTTGGCAGTATCAAAAACCCGACGAGAAGACATTGTTGCAAGAGCTGTACACGATCGTCTCGATTACACGACCTCTAACAGAGGAAAACTAGCGAGTCGCAGGATTGATCAAACTTGATGATACCTTGAGTATGCCAAGGCATGGGAGGTGTCCGAGAAGGGCATCAAGCATCTCACGAGCAACCCATGCCAGTACACCTCATTCGTCGTAATTCCTGTCAAGGTAGCACAGATAGTCGCCGCTGCTGAAGACGACGCTCGCGCCCAAGATCTGCACAGCTTGCCGAAGAAGAACGAGAAGCAAGACAAGCCCAAGCTCAGCAAAGACGAACGCGATGCGCGGAAAGATGCAGATGGAATTCTGAGGAGGCGTCGCGCACTTCCCCCTATCGAGACAGTGAGCCAGCGATTAGCCAAAGCCAAGAAGTTTGTACAGGATGATGCAACGACGGTTCGCGCAAATCTTGTCAAGGATCGGGGCGTGTTCTCCCACATTCGGTTCACTCATCGATTCCATTACATGGATCCTGCATTCTCTGGCCGACAACTCACACCGCGCTGATGTCGATTTAACATTTCGAGATGCGCGCGTCATGGGCAACAAGAAATCGGACGATTACCCTCGCACACATCGGGCCCTCGATGTCACTGATCGTAATTTCTGCCGACTATCAAGCAACTGTTTGCCCATGCAGCACGTACGCAGGGCAAGAGGTACTTCGAAGCTCTTTACAATTCGGTCGATGCTACAATGCCAGCTCCAAGCTCATTCTGGTCAGCTTCTATTGCAATGATCGACCTCTGACATCCAATCTGTTCACTCGCCACGAGAACATGCCCACCGACTATAACGACGCGCGGGTACTTCTCAAGAACTGCCCCCACAGATGCTGGCGCTCTTTCGCGGTACCGACGTGATTACCGAAGTCGAGCAAGTCATGGCTGAGTTCCCCAAGCTATGTGTCCATGATCCGACTAACGACATGCTTGCGGACCTACCGAATCCCCATATCAACAACAAAGGTGTCAAGCCGAAAAGTCAGCTCGACTTCTTCTCACCCTCGGCCCAGTATATGTTTAAGGACTGGAGCAGTCACGAAGGTGTGACGGGCATGGACGTCATTTTCGAGCACCGCCCTACTCTGACTGAGCACGTCTATGAAGGCAAGGCGGCGTTCGTGCCCACTCCGACGAGCTACGACTCGACAACCAAGCTATACCTTGCCTACCCAGTGCAGTTTTCGGCTGAGGACGCAGAGAGCTTACCAGCTTTGACTGAAAATGATCACGCCGAGATCGAACTCTTTCCAAATGCTACCATAAGCAACAACGACCAAAAACGGAAAAGGGACGTTTCTGAGCCAAATAGGTTCACTCCGCTCCATGCGATCAACATATCATCACGTCTACCATTGTACAACAAGACGAACACGCTGAAGGACGACCGGCAACTCCCTGCTACTAGAGACCTTTCGATAATGACGATCCATGAATTACAAAAGTGGGTACTCGACAATTGCCGTATCTGGGTTCGACCTACTCACAAGGGTACGAAAAAGCTGGTTTGAGTGATGAACCGCACAAGCTGCCATCCGAAATATTACACGTCTACGAGGAGTACTACGATACTATATCATGAGACTAGACGACAGAAATCTACATGCCAAGTACATTAGGGTTCTTTACCAGTATGAAATGCCACATAAAATCCTGCTTCATCGCCCTCCCGGAAGACTCGTAAGAATTCAAACCCCGTGTGCGGTGCACTACCCAGAATCAGCTCCGTTTTAATGGCGAAGAGTTGGAGTGATATCAGAACGGTCTCTTCCGCTTGCCTATGTCCAAGAACGCTCGTGAAGCGTGCTACGTGAAGCGCGAGAGGCTTCAAGATCTGAGACTCGTGCTTCTTGCCAAAGACTATGCTGTGATTGAGGGCGCTCCCATGTATACGGACGTTAATACCTAGGATCGTACTAAGGTCTTGATCGTTGTCCTGCCACCACTACACCCTGGCCAGCGAACTGTCGTAGACAAGCCATGGATGGTGCATTCTAAAACGGTCAACTCTTCGTTCGTGGCCGCGAAGGCTCAGGTAAATCCTACACCGCATATTCGGCCTCATCTGTCTACTTTGGCCTCGTTCGCTTCGGCCCTGCTGTTTATGGTAGTCTCGATATTGAGCGCACAGAATGGCCTAGTCGATCAGTCGAGGCCAAGAGCGGTAATGACGAGGGAGTCAATCAAGAGGTCGTAAACGAGCAGATTGATGAGACTATGTGGGAACGTGGAACAATCACAGACTGTGCCGCGTTGAACCCGACGACCGACGATGTGTACATCAAGTACAAGACAGCCATCGCACCAATTGTGGCTGCAAAGATCATTGAGCCCGTCATGGTCCTTCGTCTGCATAGCCAAAAGGCAGAGCTAAAGGCCGTCAAGTCCATGGTTCGAGCCAGGTACGATCCAAACGTTCGCGATCATCCGGATGTCCTCGATCCTCACGCCAAGGTCGACGGTGCTGCTGGAAAGTCTCTGCTAGCAGCGTACCTTACTCACCATCACCGGAGCATCCATCCCGGCATCCAAGATCGTAGGATCAAGCACCTGGATGGTTCAGCTGCCAAGTATATCTTAGAGCTCGTCCGGTTCCCCAACTTTCCCTACTCCCCGGAAACGCTGGCGACATTCACTTCCACAGAGCGCGACCACATAGCCAAACTTCTCAAGCCGCTCCTCAAGGCTTACAACGAGCTCAAGTCCACACAAAATACTATGACAGCTGAAATCGCTGATCAGATCAAGCGAGCCGCCAAACAAGGGATGTGCAAGCTACTGCAAAAGGCTACAATTATTTACACTACCACCTCCGTAGCAACCAAGCTCGATTTCATCAATTTTCGACATACGTACTGCTTAGTTGGTGAAGAGCTTGGTCGCTTGCATAATGGCGATATAGCATGTCTGATTTCCGGTTATTGGTCTGCCTCTCTGCGTATCTTCGTCGGCGACGAAAACCAGCTCAGCCCCATGGTCTTTGGTTCCCCCAAGGAGAACCCGTTCCAGAAGCAGACTCAGCTCTCCGTACTCAACCGTCTAGAGGCTTCGGGCATCCTCACAAATTTCATCGGGCGAGACTTCCAGATATACTTGTCCTGAGACATTGGAGATGTGTGCCATTGCCAACGACCAGCTGGATCTCAAGGCAGTTGAAGGTTCCTTTGATGCCAGCAGGACGAGAAAGTACTCGGCGATCAATCTCAAGGCTTGAGGTCTGGACGAGCCCGTCATCATTGTGAGCCCCAAGAAATTTCAAGTCATAGGTGGTCAGACGATGAAGTATTCGCCTGAGCATGTTCAAATCGTCATGAAGACTCTCATTGATGCTTGCAGGCTTGTCCATGGAGCACGTATCGGTGTCTTCACTATATATCTGGCGGAAAAGCGAATTCTCTCGAAGACGATCCAGGCTGCTATTGACAAGGCCCTCGCCCTTGGCGACTGTACGTTAGCCTCCGAGTTGCGCGATGTGTGCTTGATGACAGTAGATTCATCCATAGGACAAGACAAGGACTATGTCATTCTCACGACGTCGGGTTATCTCGGGCACATCGAGGAACTCCCGCGCACAAATGTTGCCTTCAGTCGAGCAAAGGCTGCCATGACCCTTCTCCTTCCTACGTTCGGGTTCAGCAACTCTGACAAACCTCCGCGCGCTCATCCTCTTTCACGAGCTATTAGCCTTCTCTACAGCAGAGGCTGCATCCGCGATGTGTATGAGAAAGATATTCGAGCCCTTCAACAGTACAGCTCGACTCTAATGTCCATGGGCGGCTGGTCTGAAGACTCCTCATCGTTCACTACCAGCGCGGATATTGCCTCGTCACACCTTCCGTTCAACTTCCGCGGTGGAACCTTCGTGAATGATGTCGAGACTGAGGAAGACCCAGACCTCAAGGCCATGATCGAAAGTGCGATTGGTTCCCTGGAGCAAACCACGTCTAGCGATTAGGACACGCTTGACTCTAGCGCTGGTGCTGCGGACTGGGGCACTGAAGAACGCCAGAACACCGACAAGGACAATCAAGGTAAACTCGGCGACTAATGATATGTACATCATGAATAATGCAGAGCATCTGAAATCTACCAAGCTTCCCTCCTTTACGAAATAAGTACTGTGTAGCGATGTTCCTAAGATCATAGCTTTGATTTTCATAGCACTATTACACGCTGACAGACTATAGAAACTAGCCTAGTCATAGTCAGATGTATCGTGACGTAAGGCTGCATCTCGTAGAGTATATGAAGGAGGTGGGTTTTAGTCATGCACCGCACACGTCTGCTCACTAAGATCGTCTATGTGAGCAGGTCTGAAGAATAAGGCAATTAATTCTGACGCATACTCCTGTAGCGCCTCACTTACCTTTTAACAGAAATCTGTACAATTTTAATGCGGTGTAGTACTTCTGGATAGGGTATAGAAGCAAAGGATTCGTATAGTGACTATTGCAGTGCATAACTGAAAGTCGGAAACCTCGCCGTAAGTATATGAAAGCACGAGGTAAAGTCACTGAGCAAAAACAGATTAAATGAAAGTCTCGTCGTAATTATTATGTACAGATATTAGTTAAGGATAGTGACTAAATGATACCAGCAACAATCGCTAATGCTTTTTCGTTTCCCACGTTATTCCCACACAATACCTGACTAGTAGTGTCCTCCAGAGTAAGATCCGGAGTATCCGTAGGATCCGGAGCCTGAGCCTGATGCTGGGCCTTGGCCGTGAGGACGTCCTAGAATCTTGGAGAGAGTGCCCATGACGCCGCCAAGAAGACCGCCGTGGCCACCAATTGAGCTTGAGGCTCCACCGTGTCCTCCTACACCGGCACCGGCGTGAAGGCCTGCATCTCCACCAACACCAGCTCCAACGTTGAGGCCTGCATCTCCTCCGACACCAGCGCCAACATTGAGACCGGCATCTCCTCCAACACCAGCTCCTGCGTGAAGACCGGCATCTCCACCGACACCAACACCTGCGCCGATGCCAGCATCTCCACCGACACCAACACCTGCGCCGATGCCAGCATCTCCACCAACACCAGCTCCGACGTTGAGGCCAGCATCTCCTCCAACACCAGCTCCAACGTTGAGACCTGCGTCACCTCCTACGCCGGCACCAGCGTGAAGGCCTCCTTCACCGCCAACACCAACGCCTGCACCAATTCCGGCACCTCCTCCGAGGCCGACACCGACACCAGCATCTCCTCCGAGGCCAACACCTGCCTGAAGACCACCCTCGCCGCCCGCAGCGAGTGCTACAGACAAGGTGTCAAGAACGACGTTAATGTCTAGCCCAGCTGGCACAGCGATCTTGCCAGACAGAATAGCGATCCAGTCAAGTCCTGCGTGAGCACCAGCAACACCTGAAAGGAGACCATCAAGCTTTACGTTTGCATTTGCGCCCAGGGAAGCCCCAAGAGCCGCTCCGAGCTCAACGGACACGCCCGCCTTCAAAAGGCCACCAAGACCAACGTCAACTGATGCGCCAGCGCCGACATCAATTGATCCTAGGATGTCGAAAACTGCGTTGAGATCGAGACCAGCTGGTACAGCAATCTTGCCGGACAAGATAGCGATCCAGTCAAGGCCTGCGTGGAATCCTGCAACTCCCGAGAGGAGACCATCAAGCTTTACGTTTGCGTTGACACCAAGATATGCCTCAAGAGCCGCTCCAAGCTCAACGGACACACCAGCGTTGAGAAGGCCACCAAAGCCAGCGCCAACAGAAGCGCCAGCTCCAATGGATCCTAGAATGTCGAAGACGGCGTCAAGGTTAAGTCCGACCGGTGCGGCTACCTTGCCAGACAAGATGCCGATCCAGTCAAGGCCTGCGTGAGCTCCAGCGACTCCGGAAAGGAGGCCATCAAGTTTGGCGTTCGCACCTACACCCAGGATGCCTCCAAGAGCGGCTCCAAGCCCAGCACCGACGTGGGCACCACCGTCGAGAAGACCTCCAAGGTTCAGACCACCGTGACCTGAGCCACCGAGGCCGACCTCTCCTGAGCCGCCGAGTCCAACCTCTGCTGAGCCGCCAACAGTGAGCGAAGCTGAGAGTCTTCCGAGGATCGCATCGATATCAAGGCCAACGGGAATGGAGATCTTGCCAGACAGAATGCCAACCCAGTCGAGGCCGACCTTGAAGCCAGCAACACCCTTCAGAAGGATGTCGAGGTGTGCGTTCGCCTCAGCACCCCAGAGAGCTGAGAGAGATGCTCCGAGGCCGCCACCGATGGAGATATCAATGCCAATGTTGGCGAAGGCACCGGCAGAGAGCTTTGCTGAGAGCTTGTCGAAGATCACCTGGATGCTGAGGCCGACTGGGGCAGTGACCTTTCCAGTCAAGATACCGATCCAGTCGAGTCCAGCCTGGAAGCCAACAATGCCCTCGAGAAGAATGTCGAGGTTTGCGTTGGCCTTGCCGCCGAAGAGACCCGAGAGAAAGCCTCCAACTTGAACACTGGCCGAGCCACCGAAGCTCAAGTCACCCTTGACGTTCAGAAGGCCGGCAAGAGAGCCACCAAGGCCAACTTCTGCGGAGCCGCCCACTGAACCACCAAGGCCGACTTCGCCTGAGCCGCCA
>QVXC01000482.1:0-24977 GCA_003501895.1 Phaeosphaeria sp. A1 3.1a | reverse complement strand
ACACCAAATACTTCCCCTCCCTCCCCTACGACCCCTCCTCCCTCTCCTGGATGACGCCCATCGACCCCTCCGACACCTCCTCGCCCTACCACCCCTCGCACAACGCGCTCAACGCCACCGAGCTACGCTTCGACTTTGCCGGGCAATTGCTCGCCCCCAGCGTCGCACGGAGCATACCGAGCGACCGGGGCCTGCACCACCACGCCGACGCGCCCGAGGCAGCGGGGTATACGATTCCCGAACTAGCAGTCTTGAGCCGGAGCGCTGTGGCTGCGCAGCGGTGCATGGCGTATCAGACGCTTGGGAGGATACTGTATAGGTTAGGGCAGGGGGAGTATGGGGTTGAGAAGCCGCGGCAGGAGACGGATAGGCCGGTGCAGGTTGCGAAGGACCCTGGGGCCGAGGGCGAGGAGAGTGAGGAAGACGACGAGGAGGATGTGGGCAGTGCGATGGCGGCGGGGCTGTGGTCGTGCATAGAGGAGGGCAGGGTGATTGAGACGATAACAGAGGAGGCGAACAAGACGAGGGGACATTTGACTGCGAGGACGTTTGCACAGGAAGCGCTGTGGAATTGGAGGAGGGGAGGTGGGCGGCAGAGACATGCTGTGTGAAGACGAGTATCGTGCAGATTTTGGGTAACTATTGGATGGCATGATTTCATGCCAGGTATCTATATACACTCCTAACGAATATGGAAGAATGTCGTCCACCCTGGCTCACGATCCGTTGCTATCCGCCATGACCGAATCGCGTAGCTCAAGTCTCTTTCCGTCGCTTTCCTTATTGGGAGACAGCTGCAGAAATGTCTTTAGAGTGTCTGCCGAAGCATCGGAAAATTGCGCCCTCACTGACGAGGCCCACTTCTCGCCCAGATTGAGCAGAGGAAGAACTGGTCGCTTAGATCGAGCTGAGGAGCACTTGTTCTTCTGCTTTTTCGTGATCTTGTAACTGCATAACCGATGTCAGCAGATGATGTTGGACGTAGAAACCGTGCAAAGCTTGGGAGACCGCGCCTTGCTTACGCCGTTTCTACGCCATCAATGACTTGGACATCGTGGTATTTGATGGACTGAGATGGCTTTTGTAGCAATGCAGCCTCGTCGCTGGCATCCTGCATCTGGACGTCGCTTGCTTGTGTCTCGGCATGCTCGTTCGCATCGACGACTGCTTCGTCCGAAGTCGGTTGCCTCCGCACTGCTTCGGTGTATTTGGTGATGAGATCTTCGCGGATGTACACGACACCTGTGCTGGCAGCACGTATGGCTCCTTCCTCCTGTTTGAAAACATCCTTTTCGTCGATTTCCGTGACCAAATCGTCGTTGTACTTGCGCCACTTGTTGTTCTGAAAGTCATAGATGTAGATCCAGTAGTGACCGCCTTTCGTACCACCACGATGGGTGAAAATGGCGTGGAGTCGGTAGGGATGGTCGCGAGAGTCCTTGAACATGTTGTCGACCCCTTCTTCCAATTGCCTCATCTCAGCATTGATGCGTTCGATATCCTTCCGAAGATTTGCGGCCTTCTCAGACAGAGCCTCGGCGAGCTCAGGTGGCGGTGTAGGAAGTGTAGCTTCATCCTGTGCCTCATACTGTTTGCTCAGGCCCTCCATAAAGGCACGAGTCTCGTCCACAGTTTCAGCCAGATCCAGACCGTCTACATCCGATCGTTGCAAAGCATCACGCCTCTCATCGAGCTCACGCAACAATCGTTGCTTCTCCCATTGCGCTTGGCGAAGTTCAAGCAGATGTTCCTGTGACAAGGACGACGTCTCTCCCAGATAACGATCCAGGTATATCCTTGTATCGAGATTGATGTATGATCGGTCATAGACTTGCTCTCCTTTTGTCCGGTCGAATTGCAGTCTGCGTAGGTTGATGATCTGTATGGGACTGGCTTTTTTGATGTAATCGTATTTTGTGATGCCGCCCTCCATTTCACTGAGCCCAAAGTCATCATCGAGAGTGGCGTAGAGATTGCGTTCGCGCCAGCCTGGCGATACCAAAAAGTGGTCACGGAGCTCATGAGACTCCTCTGCCTTTGGCTTGGTATTACGAACAGACGTGACATCGCTGAAGAACAGTTCCTTGATTGCATCTAGCTGCTCGTTCTCGCGGTCAAGTGCTGTACCTTTGATTGCACACGAGAAGAGGTCGAAGATGTTGCTGAGAACTTCGGCTGCATCCTGCTGCCGCGCACTTTCCTCGATGTTGCCGATTCTAGACTTGCTTGGGGCTGCAAGGCGAGGAGGTATGGGCGGTGGCCGAGTTGGTGGTGCAGGCTGTGCGGTTTGCGTTGCTTGTGATTGCTCTTGAAGATCCATCAATTGCATAGAGGTGTCGCTCTGATCGTCAGCCATGACAGAATCTGCCGAAGACACAGCCTCAATCTCGTTGCTTGGTGGAAGCAGTGGACCCAAGACTGGTGCGCCTTCTATTGAGCCCAGACCGCTGCCTCGCTGTGCATCTATCGCTGGTGACCTCGGGGCAGATTGCGGAGTGTCAGTCTTGCAAAGTGCCAAGGCAGCAAGGTCAATCGCGGGTTGAACGGTATCGGTGGGTGCGGTGATCATGTGGTTGAAGAAGGTACGTAGCTCACGAACGACTGTACCCGTTAGTACGTTGCAAGAGTCTTTGATTTGAACACTCACATTTCTGAGCAATCTCGACCCTCTCCGCTGTGACAGCAGTACGGCCAACTTTCTTGCTGCTCAAAGCCTCTGACGCTGGATCCTCGAAATGTTCTTCGCAGTTGAGAACCAAATTCCGGAGTGGCTTAATCGTGAAGAGGAACTGGAGAACACTGTTGAGATAACAAGTATTGCCAATGTTACGAAGTCCCACAGGCCAGCTATCGAGTGGATAATTGTTACGACGTACGACTGACTGACTTGAACTGTTACCGTGGTTTTGTGCTTGATCTTGTTCGATCATTAGGTAGGCTTTTTGCATCTTTTCAGCACTTTCTGGGGGCCCGAACTGAATTGTGGTTTTCATCACGTCGAGATCGACTGGGGCGGACCGGTCCAGGATGGAAAACAGCGCATATGCCTCACCAAGGTCCATCTCAGGCGCTGTCATGCTGCCATCTCGAAGGTATTGACGTAGACGATCACTGTTGCGGTGCTCAGCAATCAACGAAACCGCCTTCCGTGCTGTCTCCAAGGAGTCAGGACTGTCTGAAGTCTGTGCGATGTCAACAAGTGGCGGTGCAACCAAGCATCGGCAGCGTACCTTTAGTGAAACCATGGTGACCACGAAATCGTCAGGTTGATCTTGTGTCAAGTCCAACCATGACAGAGCCTGTTCGTAAGTCTCCATAGCATCCGCGGCTTCGTCTCGAATGATAGCGCTGTTGCGCGCATCGCCAATGATTAGCAGCTGCCGGCGAGTCTCTTCGGCCATGGAAGGGCTCATATCGGAGAGGCGCGACTTGAAGCTGCCAATAATGTGGTCGTCGTTGAGGTGGATAGCATGCTCTGGTAGGATGTTGAAATATCGATATGCTGCTTCCACTTCGCGGCGGCTGTGGAAGCCTTTGGAGCTGAGCACTGCGACATGCACCTGCAACTCTTCGCTTTTGCGTCCGTTGGCAAGGTCTTGGAGGCACTCGAAATAATAAGAGCGGTTCTCCACATCGACGGCAGTTTGCCGAGCAAACGCGTACAGTATCAAATCGTCGGAGAAGTCCCCAACGGCGCCAAGGCTGGCATAATAGCTACTTTTTGATTAGCCGAGTGCGACATGTGTAACAAACGACTTACGGGTGATCTTCCTCGTGATTGGTGCTCCTTGTCTCGATACGACCTTTGACTTTGGCGTCTGTAATGTGTCAGCACGAACTATGCTGCGGATCGCGGACACGTACAGTCGTGGCACGCGAACGCCCTCTCAATGTGATTGCGAGATGGGCCAGGATACATGGCTTTGTGCCGGGCGCCGACACGCTCGTTTTCCGGTATGCCGAGAATGATGGTGTTCAGCTCGTGGCGAGTGTCGTCGATTGCCTGGCGCAATGTCGCTTCCAGGACGTCACCTGTCGTTTCTGGCTGGGGAAGATGCCATACTTCGGTAACTTCGTCGCCGTCCTCCTCTGTCTCGGAAGTGAATCCAAGACGCATCAATATGGCGTCACAGTCCCGGCCAAACGTCTTGAGAAACTTTTTGTTCAGCAGAGGAATCCGCGCCTTGCCCTTGGTTGGATTCAGGGAATCTTGGAGATAGGTGTTGAGGTAGTCGGGGCCGTCCACTCGTCGTGCCATGGTGTTGTCGGCGCGCTCGCCTGCTATCTGTTTCGCAGCCTCCCATCTCCGTCGCAACTGTGCCTGGTTCGTCAAGGTCTCGATGTCTTGGTCGGACAAGCGGGGTGGCTTCAAGGAAAGGCGCGCCTTGACTGGACACTGCGGCGCCGAGCAGCAGAAGGTGTACGATCGCGAAGCATTTTGGTGGCCAAGCCCGAGCATTCCGTTCTCCTCAAGGGCCTCCTCGTGGACAAAATGGTGCAGGAAGTACTCGGAATCCCCCTTCTTACAGACTCTGCCATTGGTGCTGCCATTGCGGAAGTCTACCACGACATCTATGTGCCACCGACACGCCGAACAGTACGAGGCGACTTTGTAATAAGTCGGCTGGGTGGGCTCCTCTTGGGGCGGGGGAACCTTGGACTGCTCGGTCTTGAGCACGAGGGTGTGTCTGCAGTTGCGATGGGGCACAGCAGCGGCGGGGGGTCTGTTTGGGTCGTGATGCGGCGGCGCCGAGGTGAGGAGGTTCCGGCCGGCGCGGTCTTCGTAGCGGGCATCGTATGTGAGCAGGTCCTGGAGCAGCCGCGGCGCTGTCTTGCCTGTGCAGCGCCGTGGTTAGCGGAGTCGGTCGACCAAGCTTGGGGAAGTGTACCAGGCGCCATGGCCGCTATGCACGCGGTGTGTGGTCGTGATGATAGTACTATGGATGTGTCTGGAGCTGCACTGGGGCGCAGACTATGGAGTGATAGACACAGGCTGGTGGTGGGAGTCGAAGAGGAGACTGCGACGGCAAGTGTCTAGGAGGGCATTGTAGGCGGCAACCAGTGATGGAGAGCTCCTGCGATGCGCGGCGTCACGATCGGTCACGGGGCGGCCTGGGCAAGCTGCTTGTCTATGTACGGCAGTGAAGGTGTGTGGAAGCCGACGCGCACAATCGGCACACACAGCCCGCGAGTGTGTGTAGCAAAGCTTGTCGAGCACTCGCGCGGGCACACACAAGCTGCTGCAGGAGGTTGCCGCGATGATGCACGTCGCGTCTTTGTGGTTTAGCGTGGTTCCGCTCGCCAAGGCGGAGACAACCTCATTGCCCGTCGACAGCATCGGAGAGCTCGCTGGAAGACGATACACCCCAATGCCGCCCGCCATGGCCGACCAGACACCCTCCTACCACGCCGTCGATGCGCTCGCCAACACTGCGAACACCACCCTCCAGACGACGGCCGTCGGTGCGGTTGTTGCCGGTGTCCAGAACACGCTCCGCAAGCAGAATGTCGGCGCCATGGGCATCATCACGCGGTCTGGCGGCATAATCGCCCTATACGGTGCGTGGGGCGAGCTACAATGGGACCGTGAAGGGCGTGGCTAATTGATGGCGTAGCTGGTGTCGGAGCCACATACCAATTCACCAAGGACGCGGCCGCCAACTTGCGCAAAAAGGACGACTGCTACAACGAATTCCTTGCTGGTTTCTTGGGAGGAGCTGGCATGGGTGTCTATAGTACGTGCATTGTCGTCTCGCTGTAGACAGTGCTGATGAGAAACAGGGCGAAGCCTTCCATTCATGGTCGGTGCTGGAGCTGCCACGGCCACGGTTATGACCGCATTCCGGTACACTAGCGGTTTGAGGGGAGACGGCGATGCGAACTTGGACGACGAGGAGGTGGAGCGACGAGAAGCTGCAAAGAAGGCACGCAGGCGGCCGCTGTCCGAGACCATTGAGCAGCTGGGAGAGGGTCGAGGTGAGCATATATGGCATGAATTGAGGATGCCCAGCTAACGATATCAGGTATCTATGCTCCTGGTTACGAAGAGAGGAGACGCCAGCGTTTGATGGACAAGTACGGTATCGATGTCAAGGCCGCGCAAGAGGCGAGCTAGATGTGCCTGACATTTTCCTTGCTGTTTGAAACCCGGCGCCTTGCATTGATGTAGGCGCCATCCTAGCCTGTGTACATATATCCCTCAAAATGGCAATGGCCTGTTCAATCTGCTGGTCCGATCATCAACCTTTGATGTGGCGCGTGCATTAAGCTTGTGTATGTTCACATTTTGCGGTTGTAACAGAATTGCATGCGGCGAACCTAATGCTACATCGGTGTAGTACTTGTCGCCACGATATAGACTCATGCGTCGTCATCAGATCACAGGCGCAATAGTAACACACGATGTACTTTGTATATGAGGTATCGCATTGCGGGGTAGCTTGGGCGAACATCGACACCCTCCTTCAGCAGCCATTTGTAAATATAGTCACGAGCGGCTGGGTGCACTTCCAGCTTTGAGTGAACAGAATGAGCAAATTGCTGTTGCAGCCTCGTCAAGTACAATGCAATTTTTCACGTTCACCAGCGCGCATTCCTTTCTTGCATCTCTCTTAGCCCCACCAACTCACAAGAGCTTCACCCCGACCTCGAGATAGTACTTTACAAAAATCGAGATCGCGCGCGACCTCTTGATCCACTCCGTTGACACCCTTCGGAGACAAAGATCTCGTTTTGCAATAATCAAGCACATTGCGCAACATGGCAGACCTACCAGCACATGCTGAGCTTGGTCTCAAAGAACGCTTCTACCGCGATTTTCAGCTTCAAGTCACGGGTATGACATTTTACTCCGCCTGACTGCACTATACTGATCGTAATAGAGCTTCAAGAACAGATCGACAGCCTTAATGCGACGTCGGCTGGCAGTGAACGCAGTGGGGCGATAGACGACTGTCTAGCGGGCATAGATCGGTTGTCACATGAGGTCAAGGATGCATCCACGTATATCCCAGCCTACGACCAGCGATCATACAGTCAGGTGAATCTCAGACTTGCAACATGAGTTGAATTGATCGCTCAAACGTATAGACTATCAAAGGACTTTCTGAAAAGCTTCAGAGTACCCGCAACTCTTTCAACCCACCAAAGAAGTTCTCATTCAAGTCACGCAGAAACGCTCCTGCCGTTGCAGCATCAAAGTCTGGGGAACCAAGTCAAGCGCAGAAGCCATCCGACCCGGGCACATCAACGAAGGGTATAGAAGACGAGGTCGCATCAGATGGCATACCAGATGGCCAAGGCGTACGACGACCTTCACTTTCCGTCACAACGAAAACCATCGTCACGAAACATGCAGGTCTGCACCTCAAGCTCCCCGTCTCAGCAGCACACGCAACAAGCTCCGGCACAATATCGAACCTCCAACGCTGTGTCATCGACCTCTCGGCCCCCACCACCAGCGCCCCCTTCTCAGCGCTGTTCTTGAAGAACATCCAAAACTCAGTAATCATCTGCGGTCACACCGCAGGCGCAGTGCACATCACAGACGTCTCGAACAGCGTGCTTGTACTCTCATGTCGGCAGTTTCGCATGCATGGGTCGAAGAAGGTAGACGTGTATCTGCACTCGGCGAGCCGGCCGATCATCGAGGACTGCGACGGAGTGCGGTTTGCGCCTATGCCACAGATATTTGCTGCGTCGGCGATGGCGCAGGTAGCAAATCATTGGAATCAGATTGATGATTTCAAGTGGTTGAAGGTGGAGGCGAGTCCGAATTTCAGCTTGTTGGGAGAGGCGCAGCGGGTGGAGGATGGGGTGTGGATGGACAAGGTTGTGGAGAGCGAGGAGAGGGAGGATGTACTGAGGGTGCTTGGTATCGAGTAGCATGGGCAGGGGTATTTTGCGAATTGAGAGAATAAGTTCGGATGCGAAGTTTCAGCTTGATGCCATGCTTTGTATACTGTCCTACCACGAGTGTTTATGTGCCAACATGCGGGAGACGACCTGCTCGTTTTTCTTCCTCTTGAGGATTTACACGACGCATGGGAGAGTTATAGGTAGACAAACCACTTCGCCGAACAAGAGGACTCGTCTGCATCAACATGCGGTACCTGCTATTAGATGCCCTCAAGGGAATCCAGCCAATCAGGAGAAGCAAATGCACAAACTTTGCTTGACGAGATAGTATAACCTCTAAAGAGCCTAGGATGTATTCAGACAGTAGTCAAATAGACATACTTCACTATTCGCAACATGAATCAAATCCAACTATTGCGTAGCCAACATAATCCATCCTCCTCCTGCTCCCTCCCATCCAAAATCTCACGCCCCATCCCAAAACCAGCCCAGTCCCCACCCCACCCCCTCTTCGTCCAATTATACGGTCCGGCGAAGCGCCAGCGCCCCTCACCCACTCATCCCGCATCCACTGCCCCACCAAACCCATTCCTCGCTTCTAAATCGCGCCAAACCTCTCTTTGCCCCGTCATCGTTTCGTTTAGTATATATTGTAGGAAATTTGTTCTACTTTCATCAAACAACCACCATCCGCTTACCTAAGCGCAATATCTTCGATGGTCTAGTGGTCATGATTTCCGCTTGTCAAGCCAAATGGTTAACAAGCGCGGGAGAGTAAGATTGTCCACCAGACTCCTTAAACGAAGTATGCTAACAGCATTGAAGCCGGGGTTCGATTCCCCGTCGGAGAGATTTAAACATCATGTGTTCTTTTTTTGCTGATGGTTTTTTGGTGGGCGGTGGACATGGGGTGGGGAGGCTGAAGTGACGCGAACGGCGCTAGTGAGTGGCCAGAACATCAAATTTTTAACGTTCTTTTTGTCCTGGGGTAGTACAAAGCATGTTCCCTTGAAAGAGTGACCCTGAATGACCCTGCTGGGTTGTTTTGATGGATGGTGGTGATGGGGCTGTGGGAGGTTCAGTCAGGGGCGCGATGGGCAGATCCTGAACGACACCATGCGACAGAACTTCACGCAATTTGATGACAGGCTTCAATTGTGACAGTGAAGTTCAGGCTTAAGGCATACGATCGTTGTCTGGTTTTCTTCCTTATTTGTTACAGTGATGCGCATTGGCAAACCTCTGCTTCTGCGATGCGGCTTACAAATTTCCATCAACCTTTCCCGAGCAGCAGTAATTCCAGGTATGCTCGCATAACAGAAGACCCTGTAGGGATATATTGTGTCGTTATCAGCATTTCTTCTCGCTAGGAATACCGTTACATGTCGGATTTCCAGGTCCCTTATGAGCTGCAATATTGTACCACTGACAATTAATCGCCACAGAGCCACCCATCTTCTTGTCCTTGGAGTCCTTGTCACCTAAATCCACAATCAGTATCACTACTCCCAGACAAATTATCATGAAAGACTCACAGTCCTGCATAATTGCAGCTAGTCCCTGCAGACACTGCTCTGCGTTCCACGGCATCGTCTTCTTGTCTCGACATGCGTCATCGAGGTATGCGTAGATGCGAATATAAGGATCTTCGTTGTTGTTGAAGACTGTACTCACCGCATCGGCCATGTCGCGCCCCTGGAGTCTGAGCTTCAGCGTGCGGTCTTTGTTCTTTTCGCAATACTCGTTTATCCAAGTATACCCATCGCTCGATGTGAAGGATCTCTCCTGCTTCGATGCACAAGCTACGACAGGCGTCGCGGATGGTGCCGGCGTGGACTCAGGTCGGAAGGTTACAGTTGGTCCATTGTTGGTTGTGTAAGGACAGGCATTGTAGGGCGATGCTGTCGACGATGCTACAGAGTATATCAAAGACTTTCGATTGTCGTCACCACAGTTGCAGTACTCCTTTGGTATGCGACCTCCTCTCGGGCTTGCGCCATGGTAGCAATACGGCGCCTCATCATTCTTGTCGATGAAGTCGTTCAAGATTTGTTGTTGTAAATCCAGCCAGATCTTTCCATCGTCATACTTGTCTGTATCAGAATCATAGACATCAACGATGTTACCAGTGACAACGCAGTCACAGCCCTTATATTTGCCCTGTGAACTATGAGTTAAGCTTTGCCTGCCAAGAACAGAGCCATTACATACCTCCTTGCATTTCTTGTCGTCCCCTTTGCATTCGTTGTCATCACAAGATACCTATGCGCGATGAGTTCCCAGACCTTCCAGCTCCGAAGATGACATTAACTTACTGCATTATCTCCTTTTGGTGCATCTGCTGGGCAGCTGTCATCCTCTTCACCGCCCTTACCACCAGCGATAGAGTCCGGGCTAAGAACCCACGCTTGAAGCTTGCCCAGCAATACCCACGAAGCGGCAAATCCAACGATAGGACTCACATACAGTGCTGGGCCGGCAATTGCAGCAACGTCGCTGCCAGTAATGGTAGGGAGCAAAGCTCGACTTTCAGCTCCGATGAAATCAAACAACCCGCCTGGTCTTGATTCTTCAGCTACTCTCTGAGCAAATCTCTCGTTTATGTTGCAGGTTTGCCTTCTCTTCTTTTTCCCACATGCAGCTTCGGCTTCGCCTAGTAACTTCTTGAAAATATCCGAAACTTTAGGCGAGATCGCGACACTGATGCGGCCAGCTTCAGTGCCTTGGCTGCTGGCTGTTGCGGTGGCAGCGACGATCGCAGCAGGTGCTTTTGTCACTGAGGGCTGGTTGTTGACGGTAGTGGTATATGGGAGATCGGTAAGATATTCTGTGTTTGGTCCGATCCACTGTCATATTTGTTAGACGTGTGAGTCAGTGTGTGGGAGGATGATGTACTTTTGTGGAAGCGCCCTCGGTCTGATACCACTGCGTATTCAGACCAATGTTTTGACTTTGCCATCGGACTAGTCAGTCGGGAAAGAGAGGTATCGTTTGACGCCAGGTTCACTCACTATACTTCGGGGCCAAGGTCTGTCACAGGATTCACACCTATCTGACCTGACGCTGTTGGTGGAACACCTTTGTTGTGTGGTATATTCGGCAGATTCTGGGTGCACACATGTTGAGCACAAAGAATAATAGCGACCCCAATCGAGAGTCTGGCCATATTTGAGATGACGATGACAAGCAAGAAGTGTAGAGCTGAGCCGGAGAGACTCGAAAGCGTCTATCAAACAGTATATTCAGTAGCCCAGGTATCAGGTAGAGATATATATCATCAGACAACTAGGCGCTGTGTATCTGATGTGCAGACTTGAATGCAAAGACAGAAACGGATAATCGGTCTTGACCAGCATGTATCTCAGACGCTTGCGCTGACCATCGCTTTGACCGACCTTGATTCCCGCGTTCTGTCAAGACGCAAGGCAGACTCGCTCGTTCGAACTTCTTTTCGACGCATCTTCAAGTAGTCCGAGACATATGCGCCTCGGTCTTGAATGTGATTCGAGTATTGCAAATCTTCAGTCGTCTGCTTCACCACCAACTGCCTCCTCTCGAGTTACAACTCCAAGTTCTTACGGAACCGAACGTTACGGATATGTGAGCTGCAGCTTCGCCGCCCTCGCCGTACATGTGTAAAACCGGTCTGAGAGGTATACTTGCATTGGAGATGACGATTTCAGCTTGATTGGGGCTACGTCTTGATTGGCGATCATACCATATTTGGTATCAACCTGTACGTCTTGACGACTGCGCCGCTTTCGGACATCAGACCTGAATTCTGGGACGAAAATTGTTGTGCTCTATGGCCCCCACCTCACTGTACAACCCGCATTGCGGCGTGTGAAGTGTTTGTGGGGTTCGTTTGAAGAAGCTGCGCCGCTCAATTTATCCAGACTCGCGTATACATACAGACGAATCATAACGTCACAGAGCATCTGTGCCACATCGTAGCTATGTTATCCGACGATGCACAACATGAAAACATAACCGCAGCAGCCCCGAAGCACTCGGCGGCACGACTAAGACAAGTCTAGAGGAGGCCCAGTGATGTGTAGTGGTTGGAAAATTTGGCACCTCTCACCACCTGTGTGCACCTCAACGGCGAGCTGCTGAGCCTGGAACTGACGTCGTTAGTTCTATTGATTGGAAATGTTACCGCCGAGGCTCACTCAACACATAGCCATGATGGAAGTCTTACACGTCCTGCAGGCTGCTAGCTGTGTCACCTGCTGCCTGGACTTGGATCAACGCAGTTGCGATGTGGCGAGGGCATAGGATTGTGTGAGAGCCGGCTGGGCAATCGAAAACGTTGGATGCGACCTCCAAGACGGAATAACCATAATCTGAGAAATGTGCTTGGCTATATGAACCGGTCTCTCCTGCCTTGCGTTCAAGATATATTCGTCAACCAAATTCGATCTACTGTTGAGCTCCTCGAAGTCCTCCCTACAGTCTGCTTGTTCTGATGCTCTAAGCCAACAAAATGCTCTCAATATGGTCAATCTTCGCAACAATACTCCTTGTACACCTGTTCAGCGTCCACGGATATATGGTTGATGACGATTGTGGAGGTGAGTGCACGACTCAGCTCCTCCTAGTACTTGTCACAATGAGTTAACGACAGACCTAGCCGATGCGCAATTTGTTCGAGACAGAGTAAATGCTGCCTTCAGCCTGATTGCAAATACTGTGACGGAACTCGAGAAGACCCCTTTGAATCAAGATGTTGACGACTGGCATAATACAATGTTTGGGAGAAGATATGATGCCACCGTGGGCGATAATGAAAACATCAAATCACGTTTCGAAACCCTGTTAGAGTTGAAAGACTACAACGGGGAGGATCAAACCAGGCCAAAAGTTACAGACGTTCGCTTCTACTGCACCACCAAGCGAATCGAAAAAGTAGGGAAAGTCTACAGAAACAAAGACCGTAACATCGATTATAAGGTGGGGGAAATATCTTCGCGGTTTGCAAACTGTTACGATAAAAGAGAACCTACCTTGATGATCACCTTCACAGTGTCCATTTCGCAATATTCTGAGATTCAAATCTGCCCTTGGTTTTTGGCCTACGCAAGAGGCTACAACCGCAAAGATCTCGAATCCCTTCCGACAAGGGCTTTCACCGCTGCCAGCAAAATTGTGATCCCTATAGCGGCGAGAACGAAGTACACGATTATCGATATTTTTTCGCTCATGGACAAGACTATTGTACACGAGCTGACCCATACCGACCACCATATACCGGTGCTATCAGATCTGCAACCTCATGCTTATGGTCAGCATTCTTCACTTGCTATCCAAATGCGAGCATTTACTCATTTTGATACAGGTTTCAAGAACGCGAAGAAAAAGGTATACAGCTATCTTCAGAATCAGAAGGAGCCAGATCCCGCCACGAACGCCGATAATAATTCCCTTTTCGCGGTTGGCACATGGATAATATCTAAAGGAGGTGGACCTATCAGAAGCGACGGCACATTTGGCAGGCCGCAGTCCACGCCAAAAGCGAAGCTATAGATGCCGTTCTAGTGCAGAACTGTTAGCAAATCTGTCCGGATATGTTGGGTCAGGAATTTCAACAGGAGTGTCGGCTAGGGGAGCGAATGTGCAGCAATCGACCAAATCAACTGGATGGTTCACCTGCATCACGGAGCGAACGTTCATGAGTGTCAACCACGACCAGCACATCATACTCTCGAAAGGTGTAGTCGGTATCCCCATGTAAACATGTCTTCCCACTTACTGTACTCTATGGCGCTCATCGAATGTACAAGAAGCTAGTCTCGAGCTTCTAACCTGAAATTGTCCCCGATTTCACAATATCGCATGTTCCTCCTGATCAAGAAAGGCCATTTATCTTCGTCAGGAGGCACAGCGTAACGGCCTGTTCCCAATCTTTCCCATGAAACGCATACTTCAAGATGAATCTGCTTCCCAAGTACCATGAGAGGGGCAAAGTAATGTTCTTCCTGATAGGCCATAAGACGAGGCCCTGTTCTCCATTTGTGCATGTCGACCCTGACGTGCCGCAGACCTTTCCATCCCGATATTGCATTCCATGTCTCAGCCCAAAAGCCGACGTGATAAGGTGGTACACCAACAAGAAAATCTCGTTCGCACTCAGCCGCCTCGTACGACCATTGGACATGCAGACTCTGGATCAAGTCTAAATTCTGTCTTGACACGAGCCGTGTGAAACATGAGTACTCTGTAAGCCCAGCGAGTCTGAAAGTGTTGTTGGTGTACATCAAGCTGTGTGATTCTGTATACCTGGATGCTTATTAGCTTTTGTTCAATCTATAACAAAGCAATGGACCCCACACGTACGCCAACTTGCAAGACATCGGGAAGGATAAGAATCCTTGCGCTCCATGACATTGAAATTTAAACGGGACTTTTTCCTTGCCCAACTCGTTTCCATTTAGACTCGTATCCTCGTTAGTCACCTTAAAGAAGAACTCATCCTGACCCAGAATATCAATGTAGATCTGGTATCGTACTTCCGAGGGCAGGCGGCGGAAGAATAGCGAAGCCAATTGAGGATTCACGTCCGATCCAGAAATTGTTGCTCCCTTAGAATTTTCCCTGAATCGACATGCTGGTAAGCGCGCTTCCCAGGCCATAGTAGCCATGGCTCGCCACTGGGGTCCGTGACTTTTCCTACTGAGAAATCTGTAATCCGTAACGCGGTGCCACAACTGGTGGAGACGCCCATGTGAATTCGGTGCGTCATACTGCATTCTAGTCGTCATTACTCCCTCCAGATATGTAGGTGAGATTTCGGGTTCGGAATCTTGATGTTATGTTTTCGCATGAAGTCTGGGTTGGAAAGGGCGCGGGGCCAGTGGATGCTATTTAGCCTTGGAGATCCATGCCTGCCGCAGCGCTGTGCCACAAGACTGTGCCGCAAGGCTACCAGCACCGATCGGCGGGGCAAGGTTTCAGGAAGATGTCACCAACCACAGGTAGAACAACAGGATCCACGCGCTCTTCGTAGAGTCGCCGATATTTCATCCACACAATGGATCATAACCTTAAGGCTGAGCTCGAGCCAACGATCTTATGACAGCCCCAGTCTTGCCTTCTCGGGATCTTCATTGATTACAGCAATTCTTGGTGTGGGTCGATTGCTTTTTGAATGCTCCCCGATCATAGCCTCGTCACAATCATTGAGTCAGCAACGGAAGAATGCGTGTATACCAATTGCAAGTCTTCGTGACTCATAGCGCTGTGTACTTTGCATGAGGGGCGTACCAATGGTTGCTAAGTCCTCAAGCGACAAAACTTGGACTGAGAGGATAAAGGCAGATAGATAGCTGACTATAGTGAAAGAGTCGAAGTTCAATCGAACTCGAGGTCGTCGAGGATAGTGCTGCCTGGGATCATGGAAGCAAACCTAGTCCCATCCAGAGTTGCGTGCCTAGCCTTAAACCTGATTTACCGTAGCTGCACTACCCTTAAGAAAAGATTCTTATTACATCGCAAATCCCGGCATTAGTTCTGTTTATGTATCCGCTCTAACCCGAGGACCCTACTTGCCAATCGCCTTGTTAAGCCAGGCAAATATAACCCTAACCAGTTCTTGGCCTGCTCCTACCTGACAATGATAGCCAGCGACTCCAGTAAATTTGTGGTAAGTCGCCTTATCCCCTAACGCATCCTTTACCAGCTGTGGCTGACCTTCGAAGAAGCCCTCAAATTCAGCATCTCCGACGAAAACGGGAATATCAATCTTCTCGATGAAATCCTGGACCCGGAACTCCTTGGTACGCGTGAACATTTCAGCAGGAGAATGCGTCCTGAATGTCCACAGCCCTTGATCTAAACCCCAGGCAATCTCGGTCGACACATTTCCAGAGTTCCGGAGCGTCGAGACCTCGTCATCGAACGCCGTGTAGTCACCAGCCTCGTACAGACCAATCAGGGATGCTGGGAGTGTCTTGAAGAACACATCAGAGAAGTCCCACATCCCTTCGATGAGTATCACAGCCGACACTCGAGGCTCGAAGGCTGCGGCTCGTGCTGCGAGATAGCCGCCCAGCGAGTTGCCGAGAAGTGCGAGCCTATCTGCATCAACGACGTCTGATTTCTCTCGCAGGAGGTAGTCAACGACTGGCGTGAGAACAATCTCCCAATTTGAGATGAAGCCTATATTCTGGGATCGTCCCACGGTGGGCTGTCCTGGTCCTTCGTAGGTAATGCAGTTCCACCCTCGAGCCAGGGCTGCAGCGCAATAGACGTGGAAGGAATCTTCTTGTGCGGCATCGAAGCCATTTCCAACGATTAGGATCGGCGCTTTTTTCTGCTTGTCCTTTGATGCAGCATACCAAATGGCCTCCACCGTGAAATTACCCTCGGCAGACGGTATGCGGACGCGCTGACCGGGAACGGGCAGACCAGCTAGACCTTTGTCAAAAGCTGCGGTCTGTTCGGCCCAGAAGTCGTTGATGCGTGGGTCGCTCCAATTAGCTAAGATGTAATTGCTCGCTTTACGGAAGTAGGTTGACGCCGAGAACCAAGTGTCTCGAACATTCACTGCATCATGTGCGTTGTCCAGATCTTCAGCTCGTGACTTGGTATGCATTGCAAGCTTGTAGAATTGCTCAGTGAATGAATCCATGTTTCCGGCTTCTATGTCTTGAGCTACGCCCAGCATAGGCCCGATGTCAGACCCTCCGGCAATGGCGAGTCCGAATGGTGCCATCATGTCGAAATGAAACGTTGGATCTGAGCTCAATTGTAACATTGGCTCTTGGCGAGTCGAATTGGACTGAGCGGAACAGGTGTGCGCTATGGTAGCCATTAAAGGCCCAGCGTGGGAGAGGGTAGATAATCTCATGGTGTTCGGCAAGAGTAGATTGATGGTTTACTCAACTGTATCTGAATGATTCCAGAGAGGTTTTGTGAGGTATCAAACAGACAAAGGTTTGCTTCTTTTATGTCTGCATGACACTTTTGGTCATACACATGTACTGCCCAGGTGTGTACGCAATGACAGTTCGGTGCGCTAAGCTAGATTCGGTATGTGTTTTGCGAGGAAGCTTAGCCTCAGGAACGAATGGACACGGCTTACCAACTTGGCACGGATCTCTCATCCTCGTATTGGATGATGTTTCGTGTACTGGTATGTAACCCATCAGCAATGTCGGTCAACGTCAGCACCTCCAAGGCAATGAGGTGAACCAAACAGCGAACCTCTCCGATGCTGTAGCTGCGCTTGCGGAGCCTCGGGCGTCCTTGGAGGGTGTGCGTAACCTTATTGCTACCTTGGCAAGAGACAAAGTAAGCCGAAGCCAATGTTCGATCTCCTTGGCATACGCGCACTGGTTTTGGGTGATGGCAATGCTCGTCTATATTTCGTGCTTACAACCCAGCACTCTGACCTGTTCGTGTTTGCGAGCGATCGTTTTTCTCCTTACATCTGCTTGCGCGATTCATGCTCGCAAAACACCCCCCATCTTGGTACGGATTGAAGTCACCATGGCCAATTACGGACGTTCCGGAGGTTGCGTCTCATGCAAGAGACGACGCGTGAAATGCGACGAAAGGAAGCCCCACTGTTGGCGTTGTCAACGTGCAGGAGTCGCATGCGAAGGCTACAAGAAGAAATTGACGTTCAGAGATCAGAATTATAAGTTCTGCCCAATCGAGCGAGGTTGCAACGACCATGTTGGAGGTCTCACGGTTGTTCCTCCGCCCTCGCCTTCTGACACAGACACGGCAATAGCCTTTTATCTCCGGCACTATACCGGTTACGGTCGCGACATTACCTACTCCCGGGGCTTCTTCGAGGTTCTGATTCCAATCTATCGCTCACAGAAACACGATTCTGCTCTCTCACATGCGATTGCAGCCCTTGCTTCATTGGTGCTATCGATCTGGCGAGACGGCGCCCCTGGCACGGGTCATGGCCGGTTACCAATAGATTCCTACATACATGCGGTTGCTAGCCTTCGAAGAGCAGTCGCAGATAGCCAGCAAGTCAAGGAGCCTGCAACTTTGTTAGCCGTGCTGGCTTTGCAACTCTATGAGAATGTCACTGCTATTTACAGCTTCCGGCTTGCTCCTCGGACCCACCACGATGGCGCACTTTCTTTGCTTGCATCAACAATGTCTCGGCAGAAGAGCGACATGGCTGGTGCATATGTCAGGAAGTTCGTTAGGCACGTCGAAATATCTTCGGCTATGCGCTGTAGACGGCCGGTACGGAACACCGCAAGCTTTTGTCCATGGGGCCAGATCGCAACAGTTGAGCCGTACAACCCGAGCGTGGCACTCGATAATATTGTAGCCGATATTGCTGGCCTGCAAGCCGCTCACTCGGTGGCTGCAGAACAAACACAGTCACTCCATTATAACGAGATTCTGATCGTCGAAGCCCAGAGGATCGATGGTCAGCTGCTGGATTGGGCTCGAAGCATACCGCTGAACTGGGAGCCGTGCAGACTTGTCTGTGGAGACGACTTCGACTCATCGATCCCAAGCTATTTGGGTATCTACGGCAACTACCCTTCTTGCCAGATTGCAAATATCTGGAACTTGTGGCGGCTGCAGCGCCTAACACTTGTCAAACTTATTTTAAGTACCTTCGATACAATCTCAAAAGATGATACGTCGTGGTTCGTGAAGGGAAGTAGTTTGAAGGGCCCTGAAGAGATAAACCGGTATCAGGAAGTCGCCCAAGAGCTAGTGGACTCCGTGTGTCAAAGTGTTGCCTTCTATCTGGGCAATCGAACCACACCATCGACTATGGCCGATTTCACGAATCCACACATTGCCCTGGTAGCACAAAAATCATTTGACTCTGTCAACATGCCACAAGATCATGGTTTCGACTTGCGATCAGACGATCATAGGCGCCACATCATTGCGCAAGGCCCCTGGCATATCATGAGCCCGCTCAGTCGCCTCGTGGCCCTCTTATCGGAAGATACCACGTTCGCAAGTCTGTTGCGGCCAGGACAGCATCATTGGGTTCGAACGCAGTTTCTTCGGGTCCTCACCATCCTACACATTTTCTCGGTGGATAGTGAGGATTTATGCGACGTCACAGCGGATTTCCTAGCAAAGCAAGTACGCAAAGGCGCAATCTTTATGAGTGGCCCTTAGGATGAGAATGATAACGAGCAGTGAAGGCTCAATAGCTTGAGATCAACCAAGGACAGTGATGTTACATGCATTTTTCTCATTCATTCCGTGTGCGGCACAGTACTATCCTGGAGGAATCGCGACTATGTGGCATCTTGTATGCTAGTCGATCCACTACTAAGTCCCCACGCTCGCTGTGCCGTGACCGATTCTATGAATTTGCGGATAGAGTCAAGTCTGTTTGACTACTGACTAAATCAATGAAAAACAAGTCCAATCTTTTCCCGAGCCCTGCAGTTGCAAAAGCCTTCAGTCTTGCCCGAAGGCAACTAGACAGAGTTCTTCTTGCAGGAAGTAGGCATACTTCGCGGCTCAACTATTCCGTCCTTGAATTCCTTCCATAGCAGCTGTGCATGTTCGCACCATCGAAAGTGTTCCAGGAACTCATCGCGTGAGTACAACCTCTTTTGGGCCCTGTAGGCCAAGGATTGCAGAGAATAGGCTGCCTCTCGGTCCTTCAAGAGATCTTCAAGAAGTTGGCAGCCTGTGCAAGACATCCCAGCCTGCGATGTTCCAGTCTGCAGGTCGTAGCTTGGCAGTGCACAGCAAGCCATCAAAGTGAAGTGCCGGTACTGGTGGAGCTTGCTTATATTCCATGATGCGGCCTCCTTCCCGCCGTTCTCCTCTTTATAAGTCGCCAATGCGAGTTGCTCAGGCACACCGATCAATCGTCTTGAAAGGCGATGGCTATAGGTGTCGTATTCGCCGGGAGGGTTTTGAGTGATGGCAGCTTCGCGAGTGTTGTCTTCGAAAGACAAAACCAATCCTTGACGCTGGCGAGAGTGCAGGTGCTGAGAAGAGGTTCATCACCTTTAACACAGTCCATACAGCATCTCTGCCAAGTGAGTAGATAGACCAGGTTTCCATACCGCTCTGTACAGAACGAGCAGGTCTGTGTTTGTAAGAGACGGTAAAAGTCCGGTAGTGTGACGCGTGAAGCCGGTTTCGTTTTCAGAAGCGCCCGCAGTGCATCGAGAGCATGGGCTGTAACAGTGCGGTATTCGTGAAATGAGTTCACCACCTGCTGTGCTCGGGCGTTGGTTTGACGAAGGGATAATACTGATTTGACGTCCAAATACAGACACACTTGGTGAAAAAGCTCAAGAGGAAGCTTTTCGAGCTCTCCAAGTGGCTTCGTAAGCTCGTGAGAGGCAGAGAGGGAGGATTTGACACTGTCGTCGTGCGAACCAGGTGTGAAGGAGATGACTGTGCGGTCAAAGTCCTTACGGGGATAGCCGCAAACACGCATGACGGCATCTGCCTGGTCATGTGGGATGGAGAACGGTGCCTTCGAACGGAAGCGCGGGCCTGGTGCTGGCGGCATGATGTGGACTGCTCACGAGGCTCTTAGTTTGGGTATTCGTCAACACAAAAAGAACTGAAGCTCACTGCGCTGTCATGAGAAAGAGCCTTGATAGTCTTGCCTTCTTCGATGACCAAGATGTTGCTGCTGGCTTCGATGGAGTTGATCTTCTATCGGCTCTCTGCACGACTTTGTAGTTATGTGCACTTGATGCGGTGTTGGCGTGCAAGCGGAAGGAGGTTGTGGCGGGCGCGGAGTTGAGCGCTTTTGTGTATTCACGAACAAAATATGTCGGTATAAATCAGGAAGTGCCTGTTGATATAGCGTAACGAACTGCAGACGCACTATCACGTACTCGACGTCAGTCCGTGCGCGCACGCGCCCGTGAAAGGAATGAATTGGCTATCACGGGTAACATATATCTTTCTGAGTACAGGCACGACTGTTTTTGTTACTAGCCCAACCATAGCCTCGGCTTCGTTCCATTCTCGGCTCATGAAGACTTAGTTTTGAGTAACAGTGGACGGGAGAGTGTAAATTCCACCATCTGCTCAGCTATGAACGAGTACCAAGGCCGCCTTCTTGAAAGCTTATCAGTGACTCTGAACAGGAGGAAATGCTCGATCGTCGTTCCCGCTCAGTCGAATAGGTCAAATCCGTCTCCGGAGCTTGCGTTGACCTTATTCCACTTGTGAGATCTTGCTCACAATCGGTCTCCTCAATCTCAACAAAGCCCTTTCGAGCCCGTAGACTCCCTACAATCGACGGTGCCCTCTGAACCGCACTAGATCTTTCGATAACGATGGCCTCCTTGTGTAATTTCTTGTGCTCCATCCATGTCTCGACTTCCCAATCCCTTGCGAACGCTGCTCTCTTGAAGTAAGGTATAGTCATCTCGGAGTACACTTGCGAGATGCTAGACCACGACTCCAGAAGATAGGTAGCGTGTGTTGCTATTTCGTGAGCCGAGTGCGAAAAGAACAGCTCTAGGTACTTACCTTTACAGAACCAGACGACGACAAAGGACACGGTCAAGACGTGCACAATGATTGCAGCCATGACCAGCATATATGACCGTGTGGCGCCAGCTGCACAATTCACATCTCTTGCCGCTCCTCCCGGGACTTGCACCGTAACGAAATCAGCCCGCGATGCATCGACAACGTCACCTGTGCCTCCAAGAAATACGTAGTCCTGATATCGCGAAGCCAGTAGTGTCGTTATCATGCTTTGTACTGCTTCTGCAGTTGTGCCACCTTCACGGAGTATCTCTAGCAGTAATCCTCCAATGCTGATATCTGCACGACCGCCGGGGCGGTCATACTTTTGCAGTAGATTCGCGGTTAAGTTGCCTTCGTAAGGATCAACATTCATGGCGATCCCAGTGTCACGTTCGCCGAGATAAGGAGGGTTCAGTCGAGACATATCCCGACTCTCTGGTGGTTGGAGTGATAGGATCCCACGCTGTTTTACTGTAGTATTCAATGACGACAGCATCTGTTTTCGTACATCGTCAAACCGAATGCGCCCATTTTCTGTGTCGTAGCTAAATCTTGGCTGCACGGGAGGTACCTTGGAAGACGCGATGATTTTGGTATATCGTGTTTGAGATGCCGGAAAACACAGACTGAAGCTTAGCATACCATCGGACCGGTTGAGCTTCTTATAAACGTCCGTCCAGTCGTTTCTGGCTCTATATGCCAGTCCCGCCAAAGATTCGTTAAACGTCCGCTGTAGCTCCGGGAGGTCTGCAATGGGCGGGACGGCGTGCAATAGTTGTGGCATATTTGTAAGGTTGACAAGCAGGTACGACGGAGCAGTCGTGTTGCTCGAAGCCGCAGCACCACCAAAGAATGTAAATGCATTGCTCAGGTACCGCGCTCCAGCCCAGCCCATTTGACATACAGAAAGCTCCCAATCGGAACCATTATATTTGCGGTCTGGATCCTGGGTGATATGAGAAGTCGAGCATGTGAAGTTCTGCAACGGACCAGGTATGACTCCAGATTCCGCAGCTTTCTTGAGCAGATCGATTGGAATAGAGACGTGCCCGCTGATTTCAAGAGACCCGGACCTGCTATTGTTGCTGGTAAACACCAGACGAGAACTCAGAATAGTGATATTTGGGCGAACACATATGGCGCGTATATCAGTAATTGTGGCTGGTCCTTCGTATCTGTGGATGGAAGATCGATTTCCTTGACCATCTATGGGCAGAAAAGCTCGTAGGGTTACTCCTGTATCAGAAATGCCTGAGCTTCCATTTGCGACCATAGGCTCTGCATGTTCTGCGAATGCGGGATATTCGCGTACTCCTACGTTCCATTTAGAGGTTCCGCCCTGAGGCATATCTATTGGAGCCACTACCGGGTACGGTTTCAGATAACTACAGGATGAGTCAACAGGCAGCGCAGTGTGCAACTGAAACATCTTTTTACCTACCCGGCGACGAGGCCAGTACCTACATCCGCTAGCAATGCTGTCGACGTAAACTGCAGGAAAATTGTAGTGATAGTCAAAACTGCGGCAAGTGCTGTGGCCAACCAATTCTTCAAAGTGGTGCCTGAATATATGTGTCGAAACAACGTATGCGGGGCTGGAGAAGCAGATCTCATTATCGAGATGACAGCCAGCTTCGGTAAAAATGTTCCATAGCTCTCGAGTAAGATTCCAGCAATCATAGAGCAGGCAATACCAGCTTGCGCAGTAATCGCAGTTCTCAATAGTGCTGCAGCAATAGCAATAGATGTCGTTGTCCAACCGGAGATTGCTATATTCTTCCAGGTCGAATTATAGTCGGCTGCAAACCATAGGAACGTAATATAACCTGTGAACGCGAGGATGCCCAGATTCCCTGATAGTAAAACGAACCAGGGCAGAGTTCCAACTCTACGCATCACCTGTAGGGTAATAAGTCAGTGCATCCTACGTCAGCCTGTTTGAAGTCGTCTTACTGTCTTGCGATCAATTTGGCTGCTCGCGCTTACGGTCTCAGCCTTGTCATCGCATGCCTCCTCGCTTGTCTCCAAGATATTGTAGACTGTCGTCTTTTTGGACATCTTGCCTGATAAATCGTTCCGGATGACCACGTGAGACACGATGATGAGGCTGTGGAGCGATTTTGTATATTCGATTGCGTGACAGTACAGTTTGAACGGAGAAAGTTCGATAAAGGTTCAGTCTTGCCCCTCAATAAGGCCCATGCAGTGAGCAGAGGCTGCAAGCGAAACCTTCCTCCACAACTTCACGGACTCGATTGGCGTCTTGCACGTTCAGCTGTGTACTTATGCGATAAAAGAATGCGGTTATTCCTATGCGATAGAAGAATGCGGTAGATGATGGAGTCCGAAGGTTCAATTGCGGTGATAAGAACTTCCACGCTCAGAGGGTCCTTATGTTTTCTTCTTCTCAGCCTCCTCACGATTGGGTGCATGCGGGGTAGGTGGCTTGATGACTTGGGAGGCGTCCAGTAGATGGGCTGTACGACCTAATTTTACTTTCTTGTCGTACCGCAATAGATCTGAACGCCATTGTTGAACGCAGCGACACATCATCATAGACGCAACTACAAGCACGTCCTTTTGAGTACTCCTTCACCCGAATCTCAACCATGCTAATTCAGACCTATTCTTTCCTCAGCCTTTCTTTGACTATCTAACTCTTCGACTGCACCTCAACCATTGCAGCTTCAGCACCAACTCCCTCCGCTCTCCAGCTCACTCAGCCCGCTGAAGCCATCTCACCGCTTGCTCATTGAACCTACTAAGTACCTCCACAGAATTTGCGTTACACTCGATATGTCTGATGTCCTGATCTAACAGTCTTTCAGTAACGCCTTTTCAATTGAGTTGTATTTCTCTTTTCAAGGCGATCGATCTTTTCAGCCTTTCGCCAGATTTTCTGGGTAGATGGATGCTCATGTCATGAGTTTTGTCGGACTGGAATAGATTCAGTAGCAGTACTTTCAGCCTTTCAGTAACAGTCTCGACCAGACCCATGCCCCGTAGATATCACTCTGACTTTAAGCAGACACAGGATACCGACAAATTCTGACCATAATGTCACGATGCCGCTTCCCTTGGCCGCTAAATTCTTCACACATACTCTCGTAATTTGAACTCCACACGTCACAGGCTATTCTTTGCTTCTTGGAATCTCCTCCTCCAGCTATCTTTTCCACCTCGTCTACCCACTCTTCCACATAAGTCTCCTACACACTCCAACCGCCCCTCCAGCTTCCTCGGAAAGGACACGGACAAGAACATTTTGGGCTACGTTTCTTCTAGAACTCTGCACAACTCAGGAACCATCACTCTAGCAAATCTATCCCCTCCCCTCCCCATCCCCTCTTCGAGTGCACTCCTCCGCGCACTTCTAGCACCTTTCCATACTCCTCGGAAAGAACGCTGAGAAGAACATACTGAGAGATATACAGTGATGCCCTTCTTCCGATTCTCTACACAGCTCACATACCATCACTCCAGCAAACATCCCCCCTTCCCTCTCTTAACGGCTCTCCCCCCAAATTTCTCTCACCCACTTGACCAATATGGTCCACCCTCTGCTTCCTATTCCTTGCAATCCCCCTCCTCCAGTCCTATCTGCTCTTCCACCTAACCCCCCCAATCCACCCAACCCACCTCTCCACCCTCCTCTGCAA
>QVXC01000481.1:0-24992 GCA_003501895.1 Phaeosphaeria sp. A1 3.1a | reverse complement strand
ATGCTGGTGACTATTGATCTGAAGCAGCCGGCGGAGTGTATGTGGTAAGTCATTGATCCTTCTTGAGACTTGGGTTTTCGAAGCCGCAAGTTTGGATCTTTTGGAGATGCTGATTGTGTATTGTGTAGGTGGTTCAAGGGCGGATGCTGGCTCGTTGGATTATCTGTGTCCGGGGGACTTGCGCTTGAAGCGTTCTTATAAGTCCAGGACAAGCATTCGAGACATAGAAAAAGCTCCGTGGTTTACGCCCAATTACGGACTGTATTGATCGATTTATCAGATAAGTAGACGCCCCATTTCCTGTTCCACATCGCGTAGGATTCATGTGGAAGTTATGGACTCCATCACGTTTCGTAGACCAAAGCCTCGTCGGCACATCGAGCATCCGTTGCATTTGTATTCGCCTCAGATGCAACCTGTACATAGTCTAGACTCAAAAATTGAATGCATGACATGTCCATTCTGCCGCTGACAAGTCCACGTCGTCACGAGACCTTGAGGGCGGCGTTGGTTACGCCGCGCTTACTTCCCGGCATCCCATTCGCTCGATTGTACCAACCTTGTATGGTTAGCGCTTAATTTGTTACTTGACCGGTGAAGAGCTGTGCTGCTGTTGAGATGCAGCGATGTCAGCGCTGGCGTCATAGGGGACGCGTACGAGAATTGTGCGGTGAGGCGTGTGAGGGTACGTAGGCATGTAAACTGTGGCTGGCGGCAGCGCGAGATCGGGACGTGGAGAGGATGGACTGAAAGACGTATATGTAGATTTCGTAAAAAGCGAGAAGAGATGAATGGTATATAAGATATCGTAGCGTAGCGTATCAAATGGAACGAATTGAAAAAAAAACCCCTACGCTCCAACACCTTCGTTGATTCCCAAGAAACATCGTGTGTTAAACCAGTCACTGAACGAACTCCCCACGCCTCCATAACCCGTCTACCTGAAGAACATGTCTCCAATAGTAACCTTCTTGTTGCGGTCTCCGCGCCCAACATCGCTGCGCGATCGTGACCTCGAGGGCTTGCGCACAAATGCGTATTCCTTCTTGCCGCGGCGATCGCGACCATCAGCCTCAATGAACAGACGATCGCTGTGGTGCGAGCGTAGACGGCGCGTGTGTTCGAAGAGGACATCGGTCTCGCGCTGGCTCATTTCGCGGAGGACGATAACGTAGTTGGGATCCTGTGGTTAAATTAGCACGTTGACTCAAGTGTGGAAAATGGGAGGGGTGGTGGAACATACCATATCAAACTCATACGGGATATCGTAGTAATGCAACGTCTCAATATCCAAATGCGTACGAGAAATCTTCGCATACGTGGGCTGAGGAGCGATGCGTAGCGGATTATGCGGCGCCATGCCTTGCTGGAGCTCCTTCTGCTTCTCAGGGTGGACGAGAGCTTGGATCTGGTTATCCTGGAACCCAAACTGCGAGAGACGGTCACGCATGGCTCGCTCGAGCATTTCTTCCTGCTCCTTCTTCTTGGTCTTCTCCTCTTCCTCCTTAGCCTTTTGCTTCTGGAGGAACGCCTCGTACTCGGCCTTGTCTTTCTCCTTCTTCCTCTCCTCTTCAATCTTGAGCTGCATGATGAGTTCTTCGCGCTGACGCTTGGCTTCTTCGGCGTCTTTGGCTTTCTTGCGCTCGTACTCGTAGACGATGCGTTCGCGCTCTTCCTTGGCCTCCTGTTCCTCCTTCGCTTTCTTCTTGTTGTATTCATCGACGGCACGGAGTTGCGCATCCTTCGCCTCCTGCTCCTGCTTTCGGACCTTGGCTTCGTTTTCAATAATTATCCTCTTGCGTTCTTCTTCCATGGCTTTTGCCTTGTCCTCCCTCTCGCGGGCTTCCTGCTGAAGCTTGGCTGTGTTCTCGGCGATGATGCGCTTTCGCTCAAGCTCATGCTCGGCCTTCTCCTTCTCCATCTCCGCGAGAATACGATCACGCTCCTCTTCCTTCTCCCTCTTCTCTTTGGACATTTTCGCCCTCTGTTCGGCAATGATTCGCTTACGCTCCTCTTCCTGCTCTCGCTTCTCGCGCTCCATCTCGGCAACCATTCGGTCACGCTCCTCTTCTTTCTCCCTCTTCTCGCGCGACATGTTAGCTCGGTTCTCGGCAATGATGCGCTTCTCGCGCTCCTTTTCCTCTCGAGCACGTGCATCACGATCACGGTCTTCTCGCTCGCGCTTGAGTTCCCACTCATGCCTAAGACGGTCCTCTTGGACTTTGATGCGACCTTCTTCGGCTTCACGCTCTGCTCGATCTTTGATGTACTTGATCTCAAGCTTTCGCTTGATCAAGTCTTCTCGCCTCTCGATTTCGTCTTCACGTCGCTCTCGCTCAAGCTTGTCTTCAGCTTCTCGTAATTTCTGCTGTGCAAGGGACAGCTGAATCTTGTCTTCATAGTCGCGAGGATCGACGCGATGTGGAGAGTGATGACGGTGTGGAGAATGAGAGTGATGGCGGTGGTAGTCGTGCCTGGATCGAGAACGGGCATCTTTCCTAAGCTCCAACTGCAGCTCGGCAATTTGATCCTCAAGGGCCCACTCGCCAGGGATCCTGCGAGTCTGGGTCTGGCGACCACGGTCAGCGCTAGAATCCCTCTGTTCAGTGCGCACATTGGGGCTGGACTCATTGTCCATCCTGTTGTAAATGGTCACGTTGGGGGCTGGCGCGTGACCCTGCGAACGGGTGCGGTGGAGGTTTGTGGTGTAATGAACCTCTGGGTTTAAAAACTCGCTCGTTCGGCGGCCATATTCAGGGCGATATTCGTCTTCGTATCTCGGCTTCCTGGGTGGTAGCTTTTGTGCCGCTTCACTGCGGTGCACATGGCGGGCGCCAGAGGTATACTTGGTCTTGTAAGACCACTCATCGGTGTCGTAGTCATACTCGTCGGGAGAACCCATGGCTGGGGACAGAAGTTGCGTTTGGGAGGTATGAGAGAAGCTCAAAATGGGTTGATATCTCAAAAAGCTTGCGATAGAAGACAATCAGTTTTCCAACCACAAGTTGCTGTTTCAGGCGTGGTCAGGATGAAGGCGGGGTGAGAAAGGATGGCGGAGGGGCAGTACAAGCAGTCTGACACAACGCGCACACAACAGCAAGCAAAGTCAGAGAGCAGAAAGAAAGAACTCGAAAGTGCGACGGCCAGGGCATATGAAAGATTTCGATCTTCCGCTTCGCCTTGGGGCCAAAAGTTAACCACGACGAGCTAGTCAGCAGGCAGCTCCCGCTGCTGGGGCTGAAGACCACGTCTGGTGAACCGATATCATGCAGCTGCCCCTCTGCGGCAGCAGACCGGTGGCGGCGCACATGGCCAGATCGCCCCTCAGCAAGATTTCTGCTCGCCTGCATAGAGCGGTGTATGCCGTCTGCAACACTTTGTGGTCTTTGACAGTGTATTTGCAATCTTTGCACTGCAATTTCGATGTGGTGTCTTTGGAGGAGGGGCACTCTAATTTTGGAGCTACATGCTGGACGCCTGACTCGTCCTTCCCTGTTCGGGTGATTGGGGCGGAAAGGCGAGGGTTGGCAATGCGGAAAGCCTCGTCGACAGCAAGTCCGAAACACAAAGGAACGAGCTATATCCTCTTGGTTGCGATTGTGTTCCGCTCGTACCGCGCTGTTACGCGCGGAGGACAGTGGCGAGACAGGAAGCGCCTCGTGAAACATGGTCTCCAGCGCTGGCAGTCAATGAAAACGTGACCATTTTCTTTTCCGGAACAAGCTCACATGTATGTGTCCGAAGCGAAATCGGCGGCAGACTGTCACTGGCGGAGTTTGCGCCGTCGGGCTCGACAGCAGCAACAGTGTCGAGTAAGCGGAAGTGGGCGCTAAGCCCAAGAGACCGCTTGTGAGTACTTGGATCATCCACAATAAGGAACTGCGACACAATCGATGATGTTGCAAAGTCAGAGCAGGATCAGTATTGTGCCAGCCGCCGAATACGCTGCTTCTGGGTATAGTAGGGTAGGACACCTGGGCAGTGTGAGGGTTGTCAAAGTCACGTGCTCAACACGGACAAGTCGAGTCTTAGAGAGTTCGCCTGTCGTCAAATACATGTTGGGATGTCAGGTCGTCGAAATATGTCTCGGTGCCTTTGATCTTCTGGAAGATAGTGCAATCTCCAGAGCAGCTATGGGGTCGGAATTCCTTGAAGAAAGATGCAAGGGTCCGGCCCTTTTTGACCAGTCCCTGAGGCCAAGCAACATGTTAGACTAGTATACGCGCCGTCCGAAGTCGTATACAACCATTGCCAAATAGTCGGCTCAAAGGCATAGGCAGCGTATTCATCCATCGCAAGGAGCTGCTAGTCAGAAAGTAGTGTGCCGAGATGCATTAGCTGTGCTACGTAGTAGCTTCAGCACCATTCGGTGTGTCCTATTGATGGTTTGGATATCAAGAGTGGTGTCTCGAGAGAATTGGGTGCAAGACTGTTCAGGCTCTGAAAGACCCACAGTGTAGCTGTCCTCTTGGCACGCGCCGAGCCATGTAGTTCTTAGCCCCACAGTGTACGAGGATGGGTGGCGTTGCCCCAACGACAGGCTTTTCGCGGGCAGCACGAGCAAGTATCGAGCATCTTGAGGCTCACTTCGACAGACGCTGGTGGTGGTTGAAAAAGTCACTGGAGATCTAGGGCCAGGGACAAATATCAGCAGACGTCGGAGGATTATTGGTAGACGTTGTGCTCGATAGGGTACTCAAAAGCACCAGGGCCAACCGCAGCGGCACACATACCAATGGAGGCGCAGGATACGACTAAGGAATGCATCAACGCCGATGACAACGGCAGATAGGATTTGGGGTCCTTAGCGGCGTGAGCGGTGAATTATGTTGGCCAATACGCGCCGAGAAGGGTGCGGCGGCGGGGCCCTGAGACTCGATAGTGGGGTTGGGGAAAGCATTGAAAAGTTCGCCCGCGACGCTCAACTTCTGCTCCCTCACTCCTCGCTCCTTCTTCTCTCTCCTCCTTTACACAGAACACTCCACATACCGCCATCATGTCTGCCCCCGCACACAAGTTCAAGGTCGCTGACATCAGCCTCGCGGCCTTTGGTCGCCGCGAGATTGAGCTCGCCGAGAACGAGATGCCTGGTCTGATGGCCACCCGCGAGAAGTACGCCGCAGACCAGCCATTGAAGGGCGCCCGCATTGCCGGCTGCTTGCACATGAGTATGTCTTCCCATATCAGATGATATCTCGAGTACCCCACTAACCCCGCACAGCCATCCAGACCGCCGTCCTCATCGAGACGCTCAAGTCGCTCGGTGCCGAGCTCACCTGGACATCGTGCAACATCTTCTCCACCCAGGACCACGCCGCCGCTGCCATCGCCGCTGCCGGTGTCCCCGTCTTCGCCTGGAAGGGCGAGACCGAGGAGGAGTACGAGTGGTGCCTCGAGCAGCAGCTCACGGCCTTCAAGGACGGCCAGAGCCTGAACCTCATCCTCGACGACGGCGGTGACCTGACTGCCCTCGTCCACAAGAAGTACCCCGAGATGCTCAAGGACTGCTACGGTGTCTCCGAGGAGACCACCACCGGCGTGCACCACCTGTACCGCATGCTCAAGGGCAAGGGCCTCCTTGTCCCCGCCATCAACGTCAACGACTCCGTCACCAAGTCCAAGTTCGACAACCTGTACGGCTGCCGTGAGTCGCTCGTCGACGGTATCAAGCGTGCCACCGATGTCATGATTGCCGGCAAGGTCGCCGTCGTCGCTGGTTTCGGTGATGTCGGCAAGGGCTGCGCGCAGGCTCTCCACAGCATGGGTGCCCGCGTCATCGTCACCGAGATCGACCCCATCAACGCTCTCCAGGCTGCCGTCTCTGGCTTCCAGGTCATCACCATGGAGGAGGCTGCGTCCCAGGGCCAGATTTTCGTCACCACCACCGGCTGCCGTGACATCCTCACTGGTGTGCACTTCGAGGCTATGCCCAACGACGCCATTGTCTGCAACATCGGTCACTTCGACATCGAAATCGACGTTGCCTGGCTCAAGAAGAACGCCAAGTCCGTCTCCAACATCAAGCCCCAGGTCGACCGCTACCTCATGCCTTCCGGCCGCCACATCATCCTCCTCGCCGAGGGCCGTCTCGTCAACTTGGGATGCGCCACTGGCCACTCTTCCTTCGTCATGTCGTGCTCGTTCACCAACCAGGTCCTTGCCCAGATCATGCTGTACAAGGCCGCCGACGAGGCTTTCGGCAACAAGTACATCGAGTTCGGCAAGACCGGCAAGCTTGATGTCGGTGTCTACGTCCTGCCCAAGATCCTCGACGAGCAGGTCGCCCTTCTCCACCTCGACCACGTCAACGCCAAGCTCTCCAAGCTCAGCGACGTCCAGGCCGAGTACCTTGGTCTGCCTGTTGAGGGTCCTTTCAAGAGCGACATCTACCGTTACTAGATTTCATTATTGTTTTGCATAGGCGCGAAAAAAGTTTCAACACGACGTTATGGATGATACCCTACTGAAAAGTTCCTTGTCTTCAACGGCATAGCTTCGAGTCCGGGACTCGACGGGGTTTGGTTCAAAAGGCGTTGGTCTGCACATCATCTCCTTGGCCCTTCAACCATGGCCAAGCATAGAGATGAGATCCTAATGTAAGAGCAAGACGTACGAGGACGGTATATGTCTCTACGTTTGCAGTGATAGTCAGTAGTCGTCCGCACATAAGATGGACAAGAGAATCAACACATAGCGGGTCCTTGCCTGCGTCGACTCTCACCCTTTCCAACCCAACATGCGTCCGTGTCCACAATACTGATCAGGTACTTCAATATTAACGTTCCTGCAGACCCATGTCTCTACTTCCGACAGTACATCGCCTTCTTCACGCAGACGCATGCACACGCAATGCACGAGAAACATCTCCCAGCATACCTGACACTTGACATGTGCATACTCTCACAACATGTCCAATACATCCCATCCCCGCCCTTGCTCCGCATGTCTCAGCCGGCCCAAACGCATTCGCACGGATCCGCGTTGCGATACCGGTGTCCCTTGTGCGTTGTCCGTACGTGCACCCCGAGACGCACTGCGCTGCACTGCAGATGCATGTTTTGACAGAAGCTTCCCGCTCGACATGAGCTTGGCGTAGCGACGTAATACGGCGTCTGCGGCGGCCCGGGAGGGAGGCAAGAGGTTGTGGACATGTTGTGTGAAGAGCTAGATGCGAGGATTTGCCCTTGCAGAGGTGTGAGTCTTACATATGACGCTCTCCTTACTCTTTGCACGGGATGATCCTGGCTCTGGTTCTTGGGATAAAGTATACAGTACGACGTCAGCGGCGAGCCGCATCCCAACCCCATGTCGCAGCCCAACTATCCATCTCATCGTGCAGTGTGTTTGGTAAACAGTCACACTACACACACAGATCATCTACCATGCCGTCATTCTTCCACACCACACCCATATCCTTGACCTTAACCTTACAGTTCGTCCCCATCCATCTACCTCCTCTCTCACCTTGCATGTCGAAAAGTATTGGACCCACACATACCACCCGTGCCACTCACCCCAACGTAATTGACCATGTACCTAGAACCTACATACACACACAAACTCTTACCCCTCCCCTCCCACCCCCATCCCCAGCTCAGCTCCAGCCACACCACACACGCAGGCACCACGTACGACCTCGCCGTTTCAGCCACCTGCGCACCGTGCATGTCTTGTGTAACTACCCAGGGCCTCAGGTCAACAGGGATTTGATCGGCAGAGTTTGAACTCTACAGGTAATTTTCCTTGGGACGGGATAAGAGGTAAGTCAGGGGGGTAAGCCACGCGAGGAGGGAAGCGGGTACAGTGAAGTCGAAGTCTTGGTAGCGAGATGTGGAGATGGGACGGAAATAGAATGTTGGGATGGACGAGATGTAAGGGCGAAGGGGGTACGGGGAGCGAAGCCGGAGGTGTTTGTTTTGTTTTGTTTCATCTCTTGTTTTCCTGCGTGTGTGAACTTTTGTGCATCATTTCACACACGATGGCGGATGGCTTTCTTCACTCGCCAAAGGAACATGACCTCGCAAGTTTAACGGAATAATGACTATTACAATTTACTTCTGCCTGACCTAACTACAAACTACGTAGCTTCTGCCTCGGCGCATACTCGTGTGCACACAACCCGACTTGCCCTCGTCTTGACATATATACGCTCTGCTGCTGTCTTTGTATGAAAAGGTAAAGGAATGAGGAACCAGCCCATGGATCCGACTTCCCCAAGAACACTAGATAAAGAAAAGAAAAAGAGGAAGCTATGCCCGAAAGACGCTTGCTATGGATAACATCTACATGGCGATGCAGACAGGTATCAAAAACACAAGTAGAATATGAAACAGGTGATTTTCCAGAATGCCCGGCAAAGATGCTGGTGAGACTCGTCGCAGGATTGGGAATGATGGGAAGACAGATGAGATGGCTAATACTGGACCTCAACGAAGGCCAATGACGCTCTGTGACTTGAGTTAGCCTGACTTCAATACGCCAGGTCTGCCCAGCAACATACCATCTCGAGTGTCCACACTCGTCTTATCCAGACCTTGAGCTTGCCCTCGACACCCCTGACGTTGTCAAGCTCAACACCTTCCCACCAGCAGCGGCGAGCAGGCTTCCTCCAGAAAAGGAGGAGCTTCTGGGCCATTCCAACAGCGTTGCTGTTGGCGAGGTCGTTGCCCTTGATGTCAGTCCTCAGACGCGCGAGCGCAATGCTGCAGATGACGGCCTTGTTAGGTTCGCCAGCTCGGTGCCCCCATCGATCATCGTGGTTGAAGCCACTATTTATTTGAGTGAGTACAGAATAAGACCAAAGCAGGATATACTTACCCTGCAGTCAACATCTCAATGAGATGCTGTTCGGTTGTGCCTGGTTCCTCGCTCTTTCGGAGACCAGAGAAGATGCCGTCTTGCCTGAGCAGAGCTTCCCCTGCAGCTCGCTTGACGTCGATCATCTCTGGTTGAGTGATATCACGGTGCGGCGGGATCGCGTAGAAGTCGAGGTCTTCTCGGAGGACGATTATACCAGCACGGTCCTGCAGCATGTCTCTCGCAGAGCCGTGCATGGGCTCGATGGGTACTGCTTCAGCCGGATGGTCCGAGGACGCCGTCGGCGAAGGGGGCGATGCGGGAATAGTCTGGGCGACATTGCGGAAGAACTCCAGCATATATTGAAGAGAATTGGGATCGTACTGTGAGAAATACATATTGTCAGATAAATATAATGCGGGATTGGAGAGGTGGTACATGATTTTAGCCACGGAGCTCGTGGCTGGACTTGGGGCAGGGGCGGAGGGTTTGGGAGTACCAACGTCGACTGGATATACGTCTCCATCGTGGTAGGAGTTCATGTGGCCATCTGGAAGGAGCCCATTAGGAAACAATGAAAGGAGGACAAATTCGGGAAGAGTGAGCAGCTCGTCTCTCGAGAGCGTGAAGCGGGAGCCTCTGCACACATGTTAGCAGCGACCGATGGTAGACGACACAGTCGCAAGTACCTCAGCTCCAGGGTGATGTTCTCATCAGAGCCGCCGAGTGTGTTGATTGGGGGGCCGGCGCTGGTCTGCGAGACCTGAGTGATAATACTCGCGGGACCTCCTGCGGATGCCATTACGTAGGTAAAGGACTCGAGCGGACTGTCTCCCTCGCTGTAGGGCGGCGGGGGCTCTCCGTCGTCGATGTCCTTGCTGCTGGAGCCGTCCTTGTGGTCGCGCGGAAGAGCGGCCTTGGTTGCAGCAGCTGCGGCAGCGGCTGAGGACGACGACTCGGTGAAGGGCGGAGCGGCAGCAAACGCGGGCGGGGACTCGTCGGCGTCGCGCGAGGGAAAGTAGAGGGACGAGAAGGGAGGCGGGTACGGTGATTCGCTGGGGGAGCTCAGAGCAGCGTCAATGCTCGGCGGTGGTGCAGCGGCGTAGGGGGCCAGGGCGCTGTCGGAGTCGCTCTCGCTGTCGGCAGTGTGGGGAGACAAAGGAGTGACGACGGACAAGCCGTGGGCGGTGGAAGTCTGCGTGCGCGACAATATGCCGGTGTGCTGAGTATTGGACGCAAGTCGCTGGGAGCAGGCGAGCCGCGAAGGGGCAGGGGCGCTAGTAGCCGCTGTCAATTACCCGCACGATGCTTCACGGTGGGCTAGGCGCTGGCATTGGGCGGAGGCAGAGTTTGAGGCGAAATGGGACGGTTTGCTCGCGGGCAGGTGTGCTCGTCGTGTGCAGTGCGAGGTCACAGTTCCAAGCTTGGGACTGAGGGCGTCAACTGCTCGCCATGGCCCAATGAGCTTAGCGCGCCTCCCCGTCCCGCGAAAGGGAAGGACCCAGCTGCACCATCACAACAACACGGCCAGACTGCGAATTCGAGGCATCGGGGGGACGGCTAGCATATTGGGCGACAAACATCACACGCGAATCACGGTCGAGAAACATCGGCCATGATGCAGCCAACAGCCTTGATTTCGTGACGCGGACTGTATCTAATGCTTCGCGACCACACCCGCCTCATTGGCTTGTGCGGTAATCCGCTTCTTGTACTGCTGCACGTTCCCGTCAAAGTGCTCGATCGTCCCGTTATCGCACACCCACAAACTCGTGCAGACATTCTGCAGCATCGTCACATCGTGACTGACCATCAACACACCTCCCTGGAACTTGTTGAGCGCGTCTGAAAGAGCGTCCATGGCCTCAATGTCCAAGTGATTGGAAGGCTCGTCCAGCACCAAGATGTGCGGGTTGGTCAGAGCCAGACAAGCAAAGGCAACACGAGACTTCTGTCCTCCAGAAAGCAACGCCATCTTTTGCAGGCCCGTCATACCCGTGATGCCGAACGCGCCCAAGTGTCGACGGTACTCCTCGTCTGCCTTGCCGTGATATTTCTTTGACATGAAGCCGACAGCGCTGTCGTTCAAATCCAAAGCATCCACGTGGTGTTGTGCGAAGAAGCCAATACGCAGGCGAGGATTCTGTGAGATGAGACCGGTTGTAGGCGATAGTGCACCAATTAGCAATTTCAAGGCTGTTGTCTTACCAGCACCGTTTGGTCCAACGATGCCGATACGCGAGTCAAGCTGTACGTCAAGATCGACATTCCTGAGCAGAATGTTGTCTTTGCTGTACCCGAATGTGACACCACTCATCTGAATGATCGGAGGTGTCATCTTCTCCACCTCTGGGAACTTGAAGTGTACGGTGTATTCCGCTTCTGGCGGCGTGAGTACTGGCATGCGCTCGAGCTTCTTGATCCTGGACTGGGCCTCTGAAGATTTTGCAGCATTGTATCGGAACTTGTCAATGAAGGCCTGCAGATGCGCGCGCTCTCCCATTTGCTTCTCGTACTCACGTGCTGCAGTCTTCCGGCGTTCTTCCTTGGTCGCATAGAAGGAATCGAAGTTGCCGCCCTTGTAGTAGTCGAGTCGCTCCGAATGTTGGTGGATGATGTCTGTGGCGACTTCATTCAAGAACGCCCTGTCGTGCGACACGACCAGAACTGTGCTTGGGTAACCCTGGAGGTAGTTGGCCAAGAACGTAATGGACGGCACGTCCAACATGTTGGAAGGCTCGTCGAGGAGCAGTAGATCAGGCTCGCAGAACAGTGCTCGAGCAAGTGCCAGCCTCATTCTCCATCCTCCAGAGAATGTCTTGGTAGCAAACTGCTGACGTTCTGTCGAGAAACCAAGACCGGCCAGAATACTGGCTGCTCGAGATTCGGCCTTGTCAGACTCCATTTCGGCGAGCTTGGAGTGTATGTCACTCAGAGTCGTATCGAGACCTTCACGCTGAGTGTCCAGTCGAGCAGCATCTGCAGAGGTGTCTGCCATAGTAGCACGTTCCTCTTCAATGTCGGCCAGCTCTTTGCTGATTTTCTGTAACTATTAATAAGGGGACTTGGGTGGAGCAGGAGTATGCCTACATCTTGCTCTCGAAGGAGATGCTTGCGCCAGACATCGGCATCCAAAACGGCTTGTAGAGCTGGTGTATCATCACCTGTAATCTGCAGACAAGTTAGTACAAACGAAGTCCGAGGTTGAGTGTCCTTACTTCTTGCTCTACGTGAAGAATCGAAATATGCGTTGGGATGGACACTTCGCGGCGACTGAGAGCTCGCAGCAGCGTAGACTTTCCAATACCGTTCTGACCAACCAGACCATACCTTCGGCCATATGCGAGCGTGAGAGAACTGTCAGTGAGGATACGCAGACCTGGCATGGAGACATCGAAGCTGTCAATCTTGATGTCTTTGCTCTTGGAAGATGCGTCACTGCCCAGCTGCAGCGGGTTGACCGCCATGTAGAATTCTTCATAGCTCTGTGCCTCATCTGGCTGGTCGAGCAGTCGCGAAGCTTCATATTCAACGTTCTTGAACTCCTTGCGGTCCTGCTTGGCACGCAGCTTGCGCTCAGCCTTCTCTAGCTTCTTGCGGTCGACGCGAGACTCCACCTTACGGGTGTTTGCAGACTCCAGGTCAACCGCGCCTCCAGCGAGACCAAGTGTAGTGGAAATGTTCCTCGCAGAACCCACATGAATTGCTTGGTCAAGCTTTTTAGCCGAAGGGGCTATCTGACGCCGCTCGCCATTCGCGCCATTTGCAGCATTGAGGCGGGAGACGAACTTGTCAACGAGGTTTTGGATGCTCGTCTCGTTTTGGCTCGACAGGTCGCCCGAGGCGGACAGCAGCAAAGCACTCACGGCAGCCGCAGCCTCCTCAAGTGGCGAGGGTGCGTTGGGGTCTGAGTCGGACGAGAACGAGTTTGCAGCATGGGTCAGATACCCCACCGAGTACTCCGAGAGCACGGGATCGATGTTGGGGATCTGGGTTCTGATTTCAGTTTCCATGGTTGCTGGTCCCGGGGGGTGTGGGGGTGCGAAGTTGCTTTGTTGCGCTGTCCCACAACGACACTATCGGATCTCACCAGGGGCGTTGGCGAAGTCGGCGAGAAAGCGGAAACACGTGTCTCGTAATCGTACTGCAATAGCTTTGTGGTAGATGTGGCGGGCGGCCAGGCGTTTCTTCCTGGGACTGGCGCGGCCACGGCAGGGCTGGTTGAATTTGATGTTGATAGCAAATTGTGGAGTCGCCACATCGCGGTTCTAGAAAGCCTAGAGCCAATCAAGTGACAGCGCTATCAACCACGACATCGACCAGTGTTCCCGGCTTGGGCTCCTCACATGAGAGAGGCTGACATGCACAACGCGCCTGGCGCCATTTCATGCTGCGATGTGCATCCAGGATTTCCCGGCTACGCGCATCTCTTACCGCGCCGCGCTGTCGTGTCTTTGGTAAACACTGGCCGATCACACAGCACCGCAACCTCACCCACGCCCGGGCTGCCGCCCATGTTCCGCCTGCACGCCTGGTGCTACAAAAGGTTACGATACATGGGACAAATACTGACGGCTATTCTATCGCGAGGGACGAGCACAGCAGCGGCCAAGAGATGTAAGCAAGCCTCAGGCACGGCTTGGCTACGGCCCTCGGAGCACGCAACCCATGTGACTGAGCAATATTCTTTGTCTTCAGAACCACGGATGCTTACATTGCTATCACATCGACGCCTCGTGCTTGCGGAGACGGAACCAAGGCTCAGAATTCGCTCGCATGGGCACTTACTGTACAGCCGGCTATCCTCCACCCTGGTCCCGTACCTTGCCAGCTTCTCCGCCCTGGGGCTGACGTGCGCGGTCAAGGATCATAAACAATGGCGAGCTATCCTAAATCTGCAATTGGTGAAGCTGCGTGCCGACAGTGCGAAATCCACAAGGTCTCGTACATTCACGAGCATATCCTGCCTCCCTTGGGCGGGCCCCGTCGGCCATGTCTTGTGTCGGAATAATTGTGTTGCTATTGTCCTCGTACCGGATGTGTTGCTGTGAGGTGGCTAAAGGCTCCGTGGCGGCACAGGCTAAGGCACGCTTTACTTTAGGAACCGATGAGCTACATAAACCGGTTGCTACTCACGCACTGCACGCCGCGATCAGCAAACATCTCCACTCGCTTGCAGGGTGCAAGCGAGTAGTTCAGACAGCCGCTTGCGAATCATCGCGCGTCGTGTACCACAGTCCGGGATGCGCTCATGGACATCTGCGGGACTATTTTGGGTAGTGTCTCGCAGCGAGGGGTTCACCTGTTGGCCACGGCCGCTCACTGCGGTGCCAGCGTGCCTGATTGCTTCTGATTGTTACTCGGCGCTATCTCTAACACAGGGCTCGCCAGCGCCGTGGTACCGAATGATGCAGCTCGCCCGTACAGTCACTGCACCGCGGAGGAACACGCAGAACCGGCCCTGGACGACACATGCTTGCGGAGAGATTCGATCTCCAGTGCAGATTGCAGCGCGGAGCTATGACGGCGCGGAATGAGGCATGCGGTCTGTGTCGACTCCGTGTTGTGTTTCGACAACATGGCGCTATCAGCCCAATTCATCGGCGACATCTCGCTAATCCCAAGCGGGTTTGCGTTACTGGGTAGCCCTGTATGTAGATCCTAGAAGCAACAAGCAGCCGATTTCTTCAGTTCGCCGTCCGCTGTTCCCTCAGCGAAGCTCCACCTCTCTGCTTCAGCCCGCTACGGCTGCTCTAGCCGCCCTCTGTCTCTGCTCGAGTGATGCTAGAGAGTTCCATCAAGCCCCTCCCATCCGTCCAACGTCTCTCTCCACGCAGCCTCGACTCGTAGTTTACCGGCACCTCGACAGGGCATGATGCTCAACGCGTCGTCACAAGCGTTTTGTCGAGCGAGCTCTCCCCGGCGGCTTGGTTACTAACGAGAATGAAAACTTGTCCCAGTGTTAGTATCTTCCATTTCCTCACCTCTTGTGTGCCCTCGGAGCGCATCGCCAACGGCCCTTGCGTTGTTTGATATGTTTCGTAACGGAGGCTGCGCTGCGTCCGAGGGCGGCCGTGACTTGCATGTCTCGCTCAGACATCTCTCGCCTGTCTGTTGTACCAAAGTGCCATGACTGACGCATCTTTGTGACACAGCTTTGTGCAACTGCCACAGTCGTTGGTGCATCTGCCGTCGGCCTATCGTTTGGACGCGAGAACCCCTTGGACCCGTCACACTCGAACAAGAAGAAACCCACGCCCGGCCCAGTGCTGGCCCACGAATACATGTCTACTGCCGTCCAGACATCGGCAGCGACAACGACCGTACCGCCATTCAGTGCCCCTTTACAGGCTGTGCCCGCCTCACGAGTATCGCTCTCAGCCCGCCCAAGTCAAGATGGCCGTCCGCAGCGCCGAATAGTCAGGAGGATGACGAGCGGCGACACCGGTCTGCAGCCCCCCAGCAGCGTTGTCAATAGCTATGCTCCAAGTGACCAAAGCATAGCCGAAGCAGACTCGAACGCGCAAGCACCGTCTCGCAGGCGTTCGTGGATGAAGCGGCTGTCCACAATATCCAATTCACAACCGTCGAGCCGAAACGCAAGTCCTGCACCGCTTTCACCCTCCGTGTCGTGTTCAAACGGTTCCATGGCATTTTCGCATGACGGCTCCACTGCACCCATAATCGGCAAACGGTCTCGCTCTCCCTTGCCGCCAAATAAGCTCGTGAAACGGTCCTCCTCGTTGCGTCGTCCCCACGAAACACCTGCTCCCGGCACAGCATCCCGTCGTCCTTCGTTCCGCCGCCCAGCCACCAGCCACCAGCGCTCAGCAACACTGCAGTACCACAGCCCGCTGCTCGAGATGACGGCCGAAGACGCATCGGCACACGAGCACCCGCACACAGTCCCCAGCAGCGAGCCTGAGTTCGCCCACTTCTTCACTGCAAGAGTCGCAAAGGAACGCCCGCTGTCCAAGACTGTGGGATTCCGCAGAATCGTCCCGGACGGCAAGCACACGCCAACGCTGGTGCTCGCGCGGTCTGTGTCGGCAGGTGCAGAGGAGGTGGACGACTCGGCGAGCGAAGACGGCGAGAGTGTGTTCTTCATGAGCAGGCCAGGAACGCCGCTAAGCATAACGGCTGTTTTCTCAACCAGAACAGAGGCAGCACCGCAACCACCACCATCTACTAATACTAATTCCCACGACGCCGCCCCCGACCATGCCTCGCGGCCACGGCGGTCATTCTCCATCACTGACCTCCTCTCTTCGGCAGCCAAACGCCAGCGGATGGCCCCCGCAGCACCCGGCGACAGGCCGCTGCGCAGAGGCAGCCAGCGCGTCAGCTCTGCGCCTCTGCTCCCAACTATGAAGCGACGGCGCAACAGCATTGCCTATGCGGCAGACGCACGCCGGCATGTCACCGACCCATTGCTCGCGAGACGCGACAATGCGTCGTCGGCCGCACTCACGAGCAGGGCTGCAGCTGTCGAATCACAGGATGCCGTCGACAGCAGCGGCGCGCGAGGAGGCTCTTCGTCGCAACCGTTACCCGCACAGTCGGTCCGCAGCGCTTCTCCTGTCTCTGACCCTGCGCGCCGCTTGGCGTCAATGCCTCAGCTCGAGGGGATTGCCCCAGCCGCGTCGCCGGCCAATCAGGTGCCGCCCTCGCCAACCCTAGCGCAATCGGGAGTTCGTCCGTCGCGTCATTCCATGGCCCCCTCTGAACAAGCCTCGACATTGGTCGGCTCGTCTGATAATGAGATTCGCGGTTTAGGTTCGGGCGATGAGGACGACGCCGACGTCCAAAGCGAGACCCTGTTTGATTCGCTCCGCACGGGCGCGACTAGGAGCACATCGGGCGGACCGCGAGGGCCTCGCATTGAGACGATATTTGACGAGTCCCCGCCGTCCAAGATCAAGGTAACAGCCCTACGAGACCTGCTGCCCCCGGGTGTTTTTGGAGAGCCCGCCGTCAATGGTGCTGCTGCCCAGCACAGCATTGCAGAGGAAGAAGAGAGCATCTCGACGCCGGTGCGGACGGTGCGACCCGAGCATTCGCTGCAGGACTCGCCGAGCTACACACGAACGCACAGCACCCCCTTATTCCCCAGCCTGATGCCCTCGTCGCCTCCGAGCATGCCAAAGCCGCTCTCGCTTGGCACACTGGAATGGGACTCGCGTGCGGGAGAGGACGACGACAGCAGTAGGTGGTCTCGTGAGGATGGCGATGTTGAGGACTCGTGGGTTGATCTGCCCATAGCCAGCCACGTAGCGACACCCGTGTCACTGCGGCGCTCCAATTCCCTTCTTCTCGCTTCCGGAGCGAGCCCAAATCCCACAACGCCGCAGCATCTTACTGCGGAGTTTGCCGACCGCGAGGCGCGAAGCAGCATCTTCGATTGGTCTGAACAGCAGCCAGCCGACAAGAGTTCAGGCTCGCAAACACCACCTCGACCACGGACTGTCCATGGAAAGAAAGACGCGGATCGGCGGGGCAGTCGTTCTGTTGGCCGACGAGTACCCAGTGGGTTACACGCTCGGAGCCAGAGTGTGCCTGTTGTCCCTGATGTGACAGGCAAGCGTAACACAGTTGTCACCAACAAGTTCGGCACCTGGGGCGTTGGAAGTAAAGGTGTCACCGAAGACTGGAACGACGATTTCGACTTCTCCGAGCTCAACGAAGACCCCGGCGAAGAAGAGGCAGGTGACGCGCCCCGAGTCGACAGCGGCACGATTATGGTAGTACCGAAGAGTATCCAGGAGCAGCAAAACAATGTCTTGGCCAACATTGGGCTCTTGCGCGAATGGGGCCTGCTCATTGAAGAGCTTAAAGAGCACAAAGTACGAGCTGTCGCACTTGGCATCATCGAAGGGCCACAATCTGGCGTCTGGGAAGAAGTCGATGCAATGATTGATCTCGCCGACCAGGAGGCTGATCATGAAGGCGTGCCCCATATGTCACCTCCTTCTTCGCCCGGATTTGATGAAGATGCTTTCGAAGAGGTTCCTGGACCTGGTGCCAGCCCAAGCGCAGGCCGAGGGAGGCGCAAATCAGGATCACCAGCCGATGATCTGGGTCGTAACATTACACAATCACAACAGCCACGGCGAAAAACGATACTTCCACCCAACCATGCCATATTCAGTCCTCGTTCGTCACCAATACCGCCGAAATCCATCTACGAAGCGCCCAAAAGACTTCCTGCCCCAAAACCAGTAACTCGACCGCGCAAAGACTCGGAAGCCAAGGCACGCTCTGTCATTGAAGCCTTGCAGAAACGAAAAAGTATCATTGAACCTGACACGGACGCTCCACCCACGCCATCGTCGAAGAAGGTTCCCTTCGACACCGCGACACTACGACGCATTGTACCATATGTCAACACCTTGACGCGCAAGGTGAAGGACGTTATTAGAGACGCAGAAAATCTGTACTCTAGTCCGAACACGAGTCCGAAACACGAGGAGCCTCCATTCAGCAAGATTTTTCAGCAGGATGCGGATTTGGCTACGCAAATGCAACGCATGACGGTTATGTGAACTAGGCTTCACCGACTTGACGAACATATGGCTGTTGTTCTACAGCAAGTCTGTGAACTCTTGTACAGCTTACGAAAGGGACCCACCAAGTTCACGAAGAACTTCGAGGTCGGCATCTCCATCCATTCTGGATCTCTTTCCCTTTTTGATCGAAGCGTTCGAGCGAAGGGAGACTTTCAGGATTTCCATTTATCCGGCCACTGGCTTTTATGCCTGGCCATTGTGTTGCATTTGGAGCGAACATGCATTCAAATCTCCTTTTGCATAGGATGCAGCATCTCTCCGCCATGATACACACGGGGTTAAACAAAAGAGAGAGATGCTACACTATGCATAGTTTTGTTCTTGATTCATCGAAGAAGCGGCGTATTGCAGGCATATAATATCACCGCGTTTCCTTTCTCCTTGAAGTGCAATTTGCGCAGCACGCGAACCACTTCCACCGCATCGTGGAGTCACGTCGGATCATGTACAAAAGCGGGGATTGGCGCATCACTTTCGGTTCTTGTTTCTTTGATCTTCATTTGAATAGCCATGGCACGTTCAAAACCCGGCACGGCCTGCATCAAGACGCGAATACATAAAACTTCCGAATATCTGTTAATCGACAGTCCCATGGTACACATGTGACAATGCAGCGTGAAATCTCAAGTTTAGTGTCTGTCTCCATCCCCGGCTCCAGCTCCGGGCCAATTCCTGACACTGAACCGGGAGAACGGGAAGTGGTCGTTATCCGTACCGTGGACCGAGAATTCGATATCAATCCTTCACAATCGATATCACGTACAGGCATCGGGCACATGTCATGGCGATCCCAGGTCTTTCAACGTCCTCAACAATTTCTGGGTTTCTGGCTACATTTCATGATCGCACGGCACGCCGTTGAAGCTACTCCAAACTACTGTCACTCGTAGCCGAGTCACAACGACTAGCGATTAGCCAGTACATTAACTTTTGACGATGTCCTGCTAGTTGAGTGGCGTTTCTCGCACAGCCAAAGATGCTCGGAGCGGCCATGCCTGGTACCATCGTGTGGGTTTGTTGTCATGCTCCAACTCCCGGCATTAAGACCCGCCGTTAGGACCCTCACCCTCCTCGAGGAAGCATGACAACCGACGCTACGCCGCACCGCTAGTGTCACCGAAGTGGCCGAGCCCTTGTGTCCCTGCTTCGACCCTGTTGTTGTGGAAACTTGGTGGTTCCAAGATGTCGCGGGAATAGTCAAGACGCGAGGCTGAGTTGGCGAGTCGCTGAAATGGAGCCGAAGTCAGCACGCTACCTCGAAGGGGCCCGTCGCCCTACATATATGCATTTCCACTGTCGTACAGATGCATATTCCTGTTTCTTTTGACTGCTACATGCGCAGACAGAGCCAGTGAGAATTAGTCCACCTTGAAGAGATCGATCTCTCGCTCCTTCCCGATACGTCAATATTGCGCCATGATCGGGACATGTTCACTCCGGCCGTTGTGCTCTCTCCGCGGACTCAAAGGCCTGTGGTACATCTACGCACATCATGCGGGACCAAGACGACGGAGCGGTTCTCCTCGCCAAATAGACAAATAGTAGGCCTTGAAACGACAATGGTTTGACGCGCCCAGCAACTGAGCATCTCGCCTTAATGATGACGTGCGCGTTCTCCAAAGCCAAGCACCAAGCCTTGCCCCGGGAATGCACTCTTGCGCTGATTCGCACGCAGGTGATCGTTCACGCGTGAGTTTCCACGCAAGGGCAATTGCCACCATGGGGAACTATATGTGACGGGATTTTCAGCCTACACTGCTCAATTTGTAAGGTGCGAGTGACTGCCCTTGCAAGCCGTTTCAAACATACAATACACTGGCTTCCCGAACCAACTTTGGCCACCCATTCAACATCACATGTACCTGCATACACCGGTGAACTCACAACCAGACGATTGTTATCCGCTTATCGTTCGATTAATCCTGCCGTGTTCCGCGCTCGTCGGCAATCATGACACTGCACCACTTTCTGGGTCTCGCTACTATCGCGCTGACCGCTAAAGCTCAGTCCAACTCATCAACAGCGGCAGCTTGCCCCAGTTCGATCGCCCCAGCGCATGGAGCACCGTCTGTGGCGCCCGGATTTCGCGTCCAGGTTGTTGCCAATAATCTGCGGGATCCCCGGAGCCTGCAATTTGATTCGGCAGGTGGGCTTTTGGTGGTTGAGCAGGGACACGGGATCAGTCGGTTGCAGCTCACTGGGGACGGGGCGTGCGTGAGGCAGACTGGCGACAAAAGGATTGTGGTTGATAATGAAGCGGTAAGCTGTGGTCCTCTGAGAATATGGATAAAATCTTTGATTGAAGGAGAACTTACTGTCAACAGCTGAACCACGGCATCGCGCTCTCCCAAGACGGACGCACGCTCTACGGTTCCTCTGCTAGCAATGCGTACTCTTGGCAATACGATCCTCAGAAGGGAGAAGTCAGCGGTGACCCGACCAACCTGATTGAAGATATGGGCGAGGATAGTGGGCACACCACTCGCACACTTTTCATGTCGGCAAAGGTGCCTGGTATGCTTCTGGTCAGCCGTGGGAGTGTCGGCAACCTCGATATGCAAACCCTGGACAAAAACAGTGGAGTCTCCACAATCAAAGCATTCAATGTAAGCAATGTGACAGACACAGCGTACAAACATCCAAGCCAAGGTCTGCTGCTTGGATGGGGCTTGAGGAATTCCGTGGGAGTCGCTGAGGATCCTGTCTCTGGTGCCATCTACTCCGTTGAGAACAGCGTGGACAATATCGAGAGAAGTGGCGAGACTATCAACGAACAAAACCCTGGCGAGGAGATGAACTTTCATGGGTATCTGAATGGAACTCAGAGCGATGTGACGGGAGGCAACTTTGGCTATCCAACTTGCTACGCCGCCTGGAACGTGTCCGAGATCCCAGACAACAATGGCCTTCAGACGGGATCTAACTTCGCGATTGGCACCCAGAATGCTACAGTCAACGATACTTATTGTCAGAACGATCGAATTGCTCCACGCATAACTTTCAACGCCCACATGGCGCCTTTGGACATCAAGTTCAACACTAACGGCACTGCTGCTTGGGTGTCCATGCATGGATCTTGGTAAGGCTCGAAGTCCTCTCAGTGTCCTGTCATGTCTAACCAGCTCCCAGGAACCGTGAAGCACCCATGGGTTACAAGCTCAGCATGGTTGAGTTCAATGGCAACGGCTCACCAACTGCTGCAGCGAACAGCACCACTGCCGCTGTGGACATCTTATCCAACCCTGACTTATCCAAGTGTCCAAGCGAATGTTTTCGCCCTGTAGGTCTTGCATGGGACACTCAAGGACGCCTGTTTATGAGCAGCGACTCTACTGGCGAGATCTACATGATCACGAAAACCGATGGTAGTGGTGTTGCCGATGTCCGCCAGGCAAACGGTGGCTCTGGTGGTGGCAGTGGAACAGGAGCCTCGCCGAGCCCTACGCCCAGTGGCAGCGATGGTGTGAGGAGGTGGAAGGTCAGCCAGGGCAGCTATTGGATCGCGGGTGCTGCTGCTGTTGGCGGAGCGCTACCATTGGTTTGAGGTTGTAATGTGCATCCGATGAGGGTATCCGAGCAAATCGTAGTAGGTACACAACATTTTATGAGCTCATGACAATAAAAGCTATTTCCGAGTTACATGCAACGACCAGACGGTCTATACCGGTTGAGTCCGCGATGTCTGGCGGCTTCTAGCAACAAACTTGCAGCCCATGTCCGCATTTCGCATGCACGCGTCGCATCAGACTCGTCATTAGTAGCACTTTCCATCAACAACCTCATCCCACGCCCGACCACGCTACCCAACCGCAGCCACATCCAATGCTAAGGCACAATGTTGTCTCTATTCACAACCTCAACGCCGCATCTGACACATCACCACGCTACCATCGCTTCAGCGCACTGTTGGACCCTCGTACCACAGATAATCCGATCAATATTCCGTCATTCCAGTCGACATTGCATCCACCAGACCGAAGCCTCCAGCTGGTATGAAGCACACCGTTTGCAAAAGGTCCTAGCTCTGCATCGAAATCCAGGCAGCCGAATGGTCACCTTGTCCTATGAAAAGAAAGCCAAACAGGATCTTGAGCAGCCTCCCCACAGGTACAGATCCGTTTGACGGGTCGCATTGCAGCGTCGCAGAGGCACTCGGCATCTACAACATTGCACGGTGCAGTGAGTGGGCCACGGTGTCGACACGAAGCATATCAACATTCACGCCAACCTACACTCACTTCCTCGAGGAACTCGGCAGCCTCCCACCTTCACTGACGATCGCACCATCTGGGTGCTCTCTCACTAAGTGCTGGTCAGAGCGCTCCTGCTACCTATATCTACCCCTGCCCCCTTACACTTGAGCTCTCCTCCACTTTTCATCGACTGCCTATCAACTCCTCAACTGACGAAGGACCCAAAGATCGAACAAGATGGGTGGCGACGGCGACACTACTAGGTTCGATGTGGCCTTCAACATCCTGCCAGTTGAGGTATGTCATGCTGCTCACTATCCTTACACTTAACAGAGTCATGCTGACGAGCTTTCACAGCTCAATCAGGCCATTGCTCGCGGACTCGATACCGACAAGGAAATCGTTGCCTTTCGAGCTTCCTGTATAGGCGCGAAGAATGCTATCGACGCCGACAATGGGTCGTTCTGGCGTGACAGATTCCGCGAGAAATATGCCTTGAGATCAGGCAGAACCAGCAAGGACCTTCGAGATACTTACCAGGAGCGGATGAAATGGCTGAAGCGTGGCACCGGCTATGACTTTCACTGGGGACACAGCAAGAAAGAGCAAGATGTCGTGCGGGTCCTCCGAGACATCATCGTTGGTATGTGCAAACTCCGTTTCACATTCTCCAAGACTATTGCTGACCATGCGCAGAGTCATTCGAAGGCGTGTTCGACATGGACAGCTGGGCTCGGCCTCGGTGCATGAATCAGGACATTTTGTTCGACTTCGTGAGGAACTCCAAGCTTCTCCTCCATCCCCGTCGCCCAACCCGACCACCGCGAAAGTCGCCAGACTATGTGCACCCTGCTCTCGCGGCGGTGAAGCTGATGTGCTCTCACTTTCTCTTCGAACTCGACAACGTGAAGCACGGTTTTCTCGGGGTGGAGGAATCGCAGCGCGTTGTCTACATGGCCACGAACAATGCCCCGTTATACTCAGGCCCAACTCGGACTGACCTGAACATGCAGTGGATCCTTCACTGCATGGACTTCTTCCGCAATCACATGATGAACAAGGAAGTCGGGACGCTGTTTGAAGTGCTGAAAGACTTTTCTGGATATCAGATTCCCTCAGCCTGGCAAGATCAACTACGTTCAGGCACCACCCCTCTAGGTAGACATTGGAAAGGCACGTACGCCTTTCTCGACCATGGCGAGATTGCAAAGCTTCGTAGGCTCAGTCCAGATCAACTCGGCGATGACTTCTTACCCGACAAGAACGTGGACGAAGGCAAGATCCAGGTATGTGGGTCTGACGCGACATTCCAGTTCATGCTAACTCATGTAGTCTCTCCAGCTCGAGTTCGTAGACGGTAAACCCAAGCACTGGCCCCGTCTGTTCGAGAAACAACTGCAGTCCATGAGAAACGTGCGACCGCAAGTCAAGGCGCAAGGTCGGACTAGACCTATCAAGTCTGTCGACGCTGGTGACCCGGCCACAGACCCTGGCAATCTCCAGTTCACGGGCAAGGGGGTTGATCTCGACGACGATTTCGAGGCCATTGGCTGGCTCAATCCCCTGCCCGATCAGCATGGCATTCCAGGTTGGCAGCGTATAACATGGATGAAGCACTTCGAGGAAGATCTCAAACAAACCGGGCCAGAGCCAGACAATCTGTGGGCGTACGAGGGCGTTGTCCTACCTGGAGGTCGCATCATCCTAGGACGCTGGTGGTATGCTTCAGGTGAGATCGACTTCAACGTAAGCCTCATCAACACGGAATCTCTGACAAGATATTTTGGCATACTGACATGAGTAGAACGACTACAACGGACCATTCATCCTCTGGGCGGTTGATGAGCCCGACGATTCTGAATTGGACTTCGACGACGACGACGACGATGACGACGACTGAAAGTGCGCGGTATGGATGTGTGATGAGCACATGAACATGACACGGCATACTTTGGAGTTTGGGATCGGCCCGGGCATATTTTACGGCATTGGTATGGGGCTCTGCTATCTTTGCCTATCATCTAGGGAACACATGCCCAAGTCATGGCACTATCAATTGTCATGGCAGATGGAGGATGAGGGCTACACATGAATTTTAAGGATATTCCCCGATTTGCTCGACACATGAATCTTATACAAAAGTTCTCTGGGCACGATACATGATGTTCCAAAACTGATTCGCACTGCCTCCATGACTCTTTACGCTCATCGATCAAACACATGGACAGTAGTACTCCAGAAAATGCCGAACCAGTACAGTATGAGCACTTGATGAGCATATATGAAGGCGGAGCTCCACACGCTCAGAACTATGTAGGAGAAAGCGAAGCAAACACGCCTATAAGACAGGAGCAAAAGCACATATATCATATCCACATGAAATCGAAACCACCCTCTCCCTAACTCAAAACTCAAAAATCCCCCCCGCAATCCCCAC